>JAODLM010000785.1:0-161941 GCA_036937905.1 Salvia rosmarinus
TGACCCTTTGTTACCGAAGTGAGCCTGCTTGCACTTAGACATTACGAATCCTCGTATTTAAGATATCAACGCCCATTAATCATTTATAGCAATCAATCGCTTAAAACGATTAATAACTTCATTTCCTTAAGTAGTACCACTCAACCTTATTATTGTACTCGAGCTAACTCAACCTACAGGTTTAGTACAATAAACCTTGAGCTCTTAAGGACGCCATCATCCTAAACGGATACTGATTCGACATGTATAACTACGCGATATACAAGAGCTCGCCACCACCAAGACGCGAGAATCTTGTGTTAGAACATATAACCCCACTCATAACAAGTCAAAGTGATGGTCAAGAACTCATACTCACCTAATACCTTATCGAGGTTTAGATCATCGAAGTCACCTAGATTCGGGTTCTTCACGACGGTTAGAAAGAAGAATACATCTCATCGCTGGGATCCTTCAATACGCCGTACGCATCAAAGATAGACAAGCAACTAAGTCAGTCACTTTATCTATATTGCAATTTTAAGCTCAAACCGATCAACTCGCCGTAAGTTCGTCTCAATCAGGAAACTTTTTATATCGCTCATTAGCTTCGACCAATCATACGTACTCGTGATCTTCTACACAATCGCTATGATCTAACTTATATACTGAGATTAGACACGTATATATGCAATCAAGTATTCAATGATAGGAGATTGTAATAGGGTAATCAGAAATCATTGTATACAAGCTCAACCAAACCGCTCAAGATCAAATCCAACAATTAACCTATTAACCTGCTTACCAATTTAATCCACATTCATACGAAGGATCACTAACGTAACTATAGTTTCCGCCAGTACAAGCCTATAGTAGAGGTTAGCCTAAACTCTATCTCTTCGCTGTCTCAAGTAAAGTAACCTAATTACCAAAAGCACACAAAGATTTAACCTCCACATTCACCTATTCCCACAGTCTCAAGGCAAAAATCGATTATAAATTTCGATATCGATTATGCAATTAATTCGCCAGACATCAATCACATAACTAACATGCATTAATATCGATCAAACACCAACACATGAGAATGTAGCCAAGATTATAAATCATGAATGGACGGTACAAAACAAGATCAACAGACACTATATAAATCTAGTTGCATACAAACCCTGTGATCAATTAGGAATTTTAGCTACGCATAATTAAAATAACAAAACAATAAATAAATAAATAAAGCATAAATTAAGATAGATAGATAAAACCGTAAGAATCCACGTAAGAACAATTAATGATTTGAATCCCAAGAAATTTCAAATCTAATACTAAACTATGAAATGAACTGAAAATATCAAAGTAAAGCTAAACTAAATTAAACGAGAAAAGAACTCAAAAGAAAAAATAAAGAAGAAATTGTGTTCGCTCTCCGAATGATGTTTTTAACACAGCCTATCTCCCTATTTATAATGAATTGCTAGCTCCCCTTCGCTCATAGTGTCCTCCATCTCTGACTGATTCGTAAATACACTGACCAGAGTCTCGCCGCGAGACGCACTTCCCCACCTCGCGAGCCTCATGAGAGCTAGTCGTGATGCATATCCGGCACGAACGCTCATCGCGAGCTTATCGATACCGCGATAAGGAACCATCCAAGGGCAAGATCTCGCTTTTCCTCGAAAGCAATGCTCCGCGAACTATGGTCGCAGAATAGGTCGCGGCAGCCTCACGCGAGTCTCGCGATGAGCCTTTTCTCGGCGAGGCTGCATTTTTCTCGACTCATCATCCGAGACATCTCATGAAGCCCAACAACAAAGTTTTAAATGCGTTCTCGGTGTCTTCTCCATTTTTAGATCAAAACCGTGCTAAAATAACATAAACTACACACACATCATATCTTTTAAAGAAAATGAAATATATCAAAAATGCAACAAACAATCCTTTATCAATTAGAAACGAGACAAATACAACCTTATAAATCATGTAAAATGAGGTTTATTTATCAACCACATGTCTCGATCTCTGACAACCGCACCCAATCGTACACAAACTTCAAAGAATGGTGAGAGCTCTGATCAAACAACAGCACCCTTCACACACCCACAGCGAATGGTCGCATCAAGTGACAAACCGATGAATTGTACAAGGATTGAAAAAGAGGCTAGCGGAAAGCCAAAGTGATTGCTGAGAATCTCCTCAAGTCCTCCGGTCCTACGTAACACACCCCTGGACTTCACAATGAGAAATGCCCTTCAACCTAGCCCACTGCACGAGGCTATCATACCACCGAGATCAGGCACCGAGCCCACGACCTTCACTCGACCAAAGACGACAACGAGGAGAACCTACAGTCAACCTTGGATGCTCTATAGGAAAACGTGAGCTCGTCATCAATGAAGCCAAGCAGTGTCAGTCGTGGCAGTACTACAACAAGAGGGTAAAAGCCTCCACACTAAGTAGGCGTAACTTCGCCCCGCGAAACAACGAGGCCAAGAAAGCCGAGCGGCCTTAATAGTTAGATCCAATCATGGAAGGACCACATGAACCTGCTCACGAGGACCCTTAAGAAAGGGGCCTATAAGCTTGCTCACCTATCCTTGCACTTATTCTCCTAACCGCATATCACTCATTTGAGGAGGTATTTTATCATAGCTTTGATTTCAGACGCATTATGTTAGCTTTCTTTTCGCCCGGGCAATGTTATTTACTTATCAATAAAACACTTGTTTTTCTAATGAGTATTTCACTCGCCTCATCTATATTTGTGAACATCCATTCGGATAAAACATAATTAACCTTGCAAAGGGGACGCCTGCGAAGACTGGACATACAGATAACTTCATTAACTTGAACGCCTACGCAAGCATGATTACTCATTAATTTGAACATCTATGCAAGGCATATGATGATTCATTAAATTGAACATCTACCATGCACGACGCCCAGATCGAAACTCGCATAATTATACCCCTTTATCGGAAGATATACACTTTTACGCCTAAATACATTTTATGACTAAAACCAAGTTCTAAGCTATTTTGTACCTCTGGGGAATATAACTCTCACAGTATAAATACATTTATGGCTACAAACCAAGTCCAAGCTATATACAACCTCATTCTGGCTTCCGAGCCCACTCGCCTCTCACTGGAGCTCACCATGCAAGAACAAAGTCCCTGTCAACGATGAACACCCGGATGAACTCTGCCTTCCACCCAAACCGATGAGGTCACACACCACGGCCTACTCCAGCTGCTTGATCAAGCGCGTCACGCCCGACCAAGTAGAACCCTGGGCCGAGGTCAACCCCGCCTGATCCGAGACCCCACGGAGTACACCGACCCGACTCTGATATCCTCCTCGCCGACCCGAGGCCCCGCCCGTCTAACTCTCGATGATGGAACCTGACATCTCCATAATGTCCGTCCCATCACCAAGCACCCTAAGATGATCCATATATCAGCCACCCGCCCGACCTTCATTCCCACGTGGTCGGCCGGAGTCTCGACTACTGGCTCTGCATACGCCTTTTTCGAACGATCATGTCAAGACATTTGACCAAGCATCAAGGCGCCTTTATAATTCTTGTTGCCGACCTCTCCTCGCCCCTCAACACCATTCCCCAGCAAGTGTCTGGCTCATCATCGGCCCTTGATATAGTAATGCCACCAGACGGTGGATCACGCTCAATTCAACATGCCCTCCGAGATCCGTGTCAACTTTCGGCCACCGAAATGCTCGCCAACCGCATCAACCGCCTGAACGAGTCGGCAGAGACATCCGCCCATCGACTCCCAGATGCATGATTCTTAGCTTCAGCTTCGCATCAAGACTGCCACCCGCTTGGCCCTAGCAATCGCTCAGCCCGGCCGACGACGCCGAGCCACCAGATCACAATCGACTGATATCCATGTCACAGAAAGCTGGTCAGCTCTTATCGGCCTCCGTAACAACATCCTCGCCCTCCCTAAGTGCACTTGGACTTCTTTCACCAATAACTCATGATCGAGCCCAATATATGCGAAGAGTGCTAAAACAAGGAAAACACATTCATTTCAAAAAGTGTATTATTATTCACAAAAGTGGAAATTATGGCCTGATCCTAATGACCCCGCAATCAACCTATTATGCGGCTCACGACCATCGCCTCTCACGGCCGGTGGCCGCCTGGTGCCTCCCACGCGGCCGACCTCGAAGGGAGCCGAGCTCGCCCCGCCTCCCAATCTCGGCCCGCACTGATGGAGGTGATCCCTGGCTCGTGCGTCTGCCCTCCTCAGACTGGTCACGGCCTCAACCGCCGCCGGTGTGGAGACCGCCAAGCCTCCAAGAGATGAAGGAGTCCGCTCGGCGATCACCGCATAGTCCTTCTCCATCGTCCGTGGGACACCTCACCAAGCTCATGATGACCTTGTCGGTGTCGCATGGCAGCCGCCAAATACCTGGTGTGTCACACCACCCCGCCCCGAGCACGGCGCCAAGTCGGAAATAAAAGAGGAGAGCTCCTCCGACTGATGAGTTTGCGGTGAAGACCTCAGATGGCCGACCCGCCAGCAGTAGGCTGTCCTCTCCTCAGAGCTTCCCTCTCGCTCCTCCCTGCCTCGCCTCAGCTCGGCCCGGCACAATGCCTGCTCATGGCCTCGCACCGCAGCAGACGTGATCCGCCCGGCACCCCATCGCAGGCAAGAAGCGCGCCTGCAGAGCCCGCCTCTCCGACGCCTCATACCGAGACGCCCCCAAGAATGTACCCGATCAATGTGCTGCAGCTCCCCATCATCGAACTCACTTCGCCGAATACAAAACAATCAAGAATACATCACAAAGCGAGACACATGATGAATATGGAAGAAACCCATACCTTAGGGAAGGATATGTGGAGTCGAAGTCGGCACTGTCGACATGATCCGCAATGGCTCTCTCTCGAGATCGACTCCACTCTACCGAGCTGCCATCACCAAATGCCTTGTCGCCCACCACTACTGCGCCCGGTCGTGCCTTGCAGCCCGCCTCTTTGGGGACGCTGCCGTTGAATGCGTGGGGATGACGAGGCTATCCGGCCTTACGTGATCGAGTTTCACCTACAACAAGAAAAATTTGTTAACACGATTTACATCGATATAAGCAATAAGACATAAAGAGTGCCTCACCGTCCGATTGCCTCGATCTCCAAAAGGCTTCACGCTAGATGCTCTCGCATCGCTCAGTCGCCCTCAGAAATCACAAGAAATTCGAAATTGTTAAGCTCTGGCCTCAAAGGCACCCGTGGCCTCGACCTTCACGCCCTTCATTTTCCACGTCCCCACTGCACTTGGATGCCCATCGCCGAAAAAGAAATATCTATTTTGCCAATGGGACACCTTAGAGTGGCAATACCTTGAAGGTATGCGAGACAAGTAATAAACACCTCTATATTCTCGACGCTAAAAACCCGAGATCAAAACCCCGGCGAGAACTCCTCATGAAGGCCATAACAAAGTAGCCTAACCCCACCACCGACCTAATGGAATTCGAGGTCACGACATATGGGAACTGAAATACTTAATACTTAGAAAATTGGGGCCAAGGAAACCTAAGCCGCCTCGTGCAGTGCCACGATACGCGGACGAATCCCTCCTGACTGGGCCATGCCTATCCCCGATCAGCAAGAGCACCACCATGCCTCCAATGAATGTGATATTCCTTCGCCATCTTACACACCACCCACACGTACTACCACTGTATGTAACTAGATGTTTCCACTGAGAAGACGAAGTAGATGTATGAAGAATATATACTTACTTTTTCAGAGAGAGAGATTGCCCATCAACGAAGTTCTCGAAGTAAATTGAAAGCAATCAAGGTTTTTCTCTCAACAAATGAGAAGAAATGAACAGCTTCTATACGGCTTATTTATGGTACAATGGGCGCTAAAATCAAGCTTAACTTCCGGCATTACCACGATTTGATGTAGTACATGCGACGCCGCCGAGCACCCACCAACCGTCCGGCGATATGACGTATTCTCAGGACGCTACCGACACACCGGCCTAATCGCAATCATCACCGACCGACCGGCATCGCCTTCCAACCGACATCGCCATCCAACGTCGCGACCTCGTGTGACCCCTGTGATCCCTCCTGCATCGACATCCAACGCCTTAGCCTGACTAAGCATCACCTCACCTGATGTCGCCGCTGTGTCCGACTTAGCATCTCCCGACGGACATCTCTCGCTGTGCCGACCTCGCATCCTCTGCATCGACATCTTGTCCGCTGTCGAACCCTAAGATCCTCCTCGAGATGTCGCCCGTGTCGAACTCTGGAACCCCCGACGGACATCTCGTCGCTCAACGTTAGCGCTCACCTCCACAAACCGTCCCACGGAAGAGGCAAGATAGCCTAACCCGGCTCAAATTTAAGTAATCAATCGAACCCCGATCATCAAAAGATCAAAAACCTCGACATCAACCTCAACCGAGCAACAACCAAACCTCAAAATACGCCTTTCACCCCACCCTGGCTTAGTTGCTACCTCGACTAATTGTGGGGAGGGCTATGACGGATAGGCCCAACCGCAGTGCCCAATGGCGCATCCAAGCTTAACCGGCCTCGACTCTAATGAACGGCCCTATGCAACAAGCTCCGAAGCCCAACATCCTGAACCCCTAATCGAGGCCAAATCAAAGAATAGATATCAAAGGAGATATTCAAGGATCAAGATATGGAAGAGATCGATCCACAAATCAAGTGGATCCAAGACATGTTAGAGATCCACAAACATGTATAAACAGAGGATTACGGCGATAGAAAAGGGTTAGCAACTATTAGAATACTAGAGAGCTTTTCAATACATATCATGAATCCTACATAATGAAAGTATTGAGGAATCACCTCCTGGAAGAGAGATCTTATTCTTCGATCGAACCATGTAAAAGCTTCTGTTCTTTACGCTTTCATAATTCAAGACACTAGATTTATCACCAACCCTCGACCGAAAGCTACGGACTATTTTGAGTCCGCCAAATTTATTGTAGGACTTCAATCAATTTTTTCAAATTTGGTTTGATCTTCTTTTCAATCAATGCACGGTGAACTACAAGACGTTTATGTAGGTACCAACAAATCATCTAATAAACGGTTCGTGTTAAATTGATAATTATTTAGATTTATATTTTTATTAAGATAAAATCATTTTAAATCTCAAACTATTTGGTACTATCAATTATATCCTAAATTATCGAGATATTTTTCTAAACTCGAATCGCAATTTTACATCAATTGTTGCCGATCCATTTTCACCCGAAAGTTGATGTGATCTTCCGGACCTCTGATACTTAATAATCTGTGATGTCGCAGCCTAAGTAACTTTTTAAATATTAGTATACTATGATTATCGGCACGCCACTAATTTGTCGTAACAAAAAGAGATGGTGGCACAATTGATATAAAATCGATAGTTCATGATTATAAAAATATTTTGATAATTCATATCAAAATAATTTGTAATTTAAAGTGATATTTATCCTTTTATATTAAATAAATTATTTATTTCAAATAACAGTGGATGCCGATGTACCAATATCATTTCACAATATATTTGTAAGAACAAAATGTTTCGAATAAACCAGAAATAGTTCTCGAAGGCTTCCGAAGGATTGGAATACTAGAATAAAGTGAGTTCTCGCATTGAAAAGAGACCAAAATAAGCCGAAGGAGCTGTATCTAAGCACCGATGCACAAGTCAAAGAGGTTCTCATGGAGAGAAAAGAGCAATGAAACAGTGAAAGTATAAATTAATTTGTGTTATGAGCATTGAGCAAGATACCTGCAAAAATACATGAGGTGATGCATTTGTACTTTCACACAATAGTAAAAATTATGAACCAAGTGAGAATGAGATGACCTTTGAAGAACTCAATTTCACAAAACTCATTACATTCGTCTCCATCTCAGGATGGACAAAATATCATTTGTTAAGAAGAAAATATCATTTACATTAAGAAAAAATATCATTTTTTTATCCATAATTTAGAAAGTATAATTTATATTGAAGAAAAGATCTTTTGCACTAAAGAAAATATCAGTCGTGCATTCATTAATAGCCTCTCAAATTTAATTTCAACTTTGTTACTGAATACTTTGGTCTATATTATATGGAAATATCATGTATGTAATATTCTTATAATTAATATACATTCCTAAAACATTATAGATGAAGATGTAGAAAACAAATTACACTTATTTAGAGCACTAGGACATTGACCTTTATTGAAACCCAAAATCATCAAATGAGCAGATTTCAAATGCGCACACATATTCATGTATAATACTCCAATGTACATATCAAATAATTATCCAATAATTCTGCCATTATCGAACTTTGAAAGTGATGCTCAACCATATTATTTTATGGAATTAGAGCATTAATTCTGCATAGGAAGGCACTAAACGAAAATAAAAGCCCCTTCTCGGGGTGCATTAACTTTTCATTTCACAATGTTTAGACAACATTAATAATTTCAAATCCTATTATAGTTAATTAAATAAAAAGAACTAATTACATATAGTAATACTATTTTACTCATTTTATGATTGCAACACAATCTTTAAATATTGAACAAAGATACGACCTTTACAATTTATGTGATTTACAACAATAATCAAAATTGGATAAAGTAAAGTTGTGTGATTATCGAAAAATACGTGGACTAGTCACCAACCACCTTAAACTGACGCCATTACAACTTTGTAACTTTCACACGATAATTACTTTTGTGTATTTTTGACAATCACGTAACTTTAATGGACTTAAATGGACCGATGTTCTATAGCACACATTGTAAAGATCATGTTTGGTACCAATATTTAAAAGTCGTGTTACAAATGAAAGAATAAGTAAAATGATGTTATTATGTAATTACTCTCAGTAAAATTACAATGCCTTTTGTGCGGCATGTAATGACTACTTGTGGTATTACCCTAGATGAACTTCATTTTCATAAAACAGGTCATAAATTAATAAGATACAAATACACACAAGAGTAACCATTTGTTACGAGCTCGACTTAAAAGATATTAATGATGTTTGAATATGATATATTTAGACACAAGCACACCACTAATTAATAATATTTTATCTTATGTATTCCAATTCACATTATATAATAAATACACACAATGTTATGAATTCCAATTTATACTTGAATATATGTTCATAGATTTGGATCATGTAGGAATGCAAATGATATACTAAATTTCACATAGCACTAACGGAAACTTATTGTATTAAATATAAGCAAGAAATGTATACAGCAATACAACATTCTCAACGCTCATGATAAATCTGTTTTCATCATTGTTATCAACCCATACGCTCTAATATTAAAATCAAAAGATAAATATGGCTCTACATAGAGCATCTTGGATTCTTGATTCAAAAAATACAAAGTGCCCATGATTTGACCAAAGCAACTAGGAATCAAAACAACGACGATACTTCAATTTTCTGGTCACAACATATATTAATTGTTTTGAAGGTAGCAAAACCAGGTTTTGAGGAATGGGCTGTTTCCCAATTTATTTATTTCTTATTTTTTATAAATCTTTATTTTATTTATTTATTGTTGCAGAGAAAGCTGTGGGTGCTGCAGAAGGGATGTATATGCCTGCATTATTCAAACTTCATTTTATTTTAATTAGTGACTTTGGACACATGTAGAACAATACAAGTCCTATAAAGCCTCAGCAGATCCACTAAGATTCGTTAGATTATATTAGAGTTCTGGATTTGAATTTAACTTATATTTTCTTTGAAATTTTGGTACATGTCACTCTTTACAAAATTCAGCCTACCATACAACAAACTTGATATTTTCTTAATTATATGAAATTTCTATCTACGAATTTTATGTATATTTAGACATACATAATTATAATTATAGATAATACAAACAAAATGATATATTTTGTACTGTATCTAGTCAATAATATATATTTTGTTTTCTTGCACGCAATTATTCATATAATTTAATTAATTATAATATGGTGCTATCGGCTGAGAAGACCATAAGAACAGTTCTATATATGGGCATTTTATGCACTTTTAAAGTTCTAAAGAAGAAAAAAGGTTCTAATTGAATTTATAAAATTAATATTAAATATTCACACCGCTTTCGTTACATTTTTTGCCCCTTTGTTTTAATTCAAGATTTATATGCCACAGATCACAGAAAAAGCAAGTAATCTATATTAAAATAAATAAATAAATAAATACAATAATAATTTAATATTTTGGGTACCAAAGACTTTGTTGAGATAGCAATCATTCTCTTGCTATTTAATCTTTCTACTACATTCAAAATAGCATCTAAATTATCCTACGAAATTTCATTGAGCACCAAAATAATTGTTAATTTGACTCAATTAATTCTGGATGATAGCTACCAGATTTTAAAAAATAGAATGGCATTGCTAGATCAAGATTTAGCTAATAAAACAATATTCCTTTCAGTTGTTGAAAATTAAAATCGTACCTTTTCTAGCTTAAGACTATTTCTATGAGGTAGTCTCATGTTTGACTTTCGCATGTATAAATAACGATATATTTTCTTCAAGACAAATGATATTTTTTCAATATAAATGATATTTTCGAATTATAGTGTAAAAAATAGATGATATTTTTCTTCAAGTAAAGATATATTTATTAAGATAAACGACATATTTCATTCATCCGTATCGCTGAACGAATGTATGGAGTTTTTGTTCCTCTTTAAGGTCACCTCCTCCATAACACACAGACACTCTCTCTCTGGTGAAATAACATAGATTTTAGCCTGCAATTTTTCACACCCACAAACATAAACTGTGTGAAGATTCAGTCTGCTATTCACTCACGCACTCAAGAACATAGATTTAGCCTGCTATATATCATCTCTCTCACACAACACACAGTGAAGCTATAAACAGAGATTCAAGATTGCCATTTTCACACACACACCACATACAAGAGTAAATTAAGGAGAGTGTCATGCAGTTGATGAAAAGATCCCATCTCGACCAGATGATGAAGAAGAAGAAGAAGAAGACTACATAAACATGGAGCTCAACTCTTCCCCACAACTCAAAGAATTCGAATTTCAATTCTTCTCCGCCTCAACCGCCGACGAATCCGCCGCCGACGAACTCTTCTACAAGGGCAAACTCCTACCCTCCACCTCCCCTCCCGCCAGATGGTCCAACACCTTCTCCGCGACGAAGACTACTACCGCCACTGCTCCACCGCCCCTGCACCAACTCCAACACCCCATCAGATTCCTGCAACATCTCTCCATCCGAATCTTGCAGAGTCAGCTGCGACCTCAACCCTAACGACGGCGGCCTCTTCGAATGGCCTACAATCGCCTTCTTCAACAATCATCACCCAAGGTCAAACAGTTTATCGTGGTCAAGAAGCTCAAGATGAAGCTCATCAAGCGCTCCTTTCTTGCCCAGAAGCTCAAATCTTTCAAATCTTTATTCAGAAAATCTGATGCTGAAAACTTATCATCGGAGCTGACGCCGTTAAATACTCGAGATTTGGGAAGAAATTTGCAACTTTGATCAACAAAATGGAATCGACCATCACCGGAGATCGTTTTCCGGCGCCATCACTGACGATTTTCTACAACGACGAATTGCTTGTCGTCGTCTTCCTCATCCTCGTTTAATTCGATCGGTCCGCATGAGCTGCACTTTCTCAGGCTGAGCAGCAGCGCCGCGGAGATTGAGATTTCCATCGATGCAGCTATTGCCCATTGCAAGAGATCTATGAATGGTTGTTCTTTATCATCAAATTAATAAGAATCGATGTTATAGCATTGAAATTTTGTATGAGCGTTTCTTCTTCTTTGTAAGAAGGTGCTGCAGTCTTGAATGATTTCGTGTTTCTAATCTAAAAAAAATATCTCCACAAAAATATGGTATTGTTAGCTTATCGAACCTTAGTTTCTGCTAATAACTAGTAAGGCCTCGGTCGTGCTGTATTAATTTGGTGTAGATATAGAAAATTTCATTGAAAAGAGTTATTATATATTTGAATTACTATATAGATATTAATTAGATCTTTTATTAATCAAGTATAGAAAATACAAATTTGTTTGGGAGCCGTTTAGTGATGTTTTATTCTTTTAACATAATTATTACATATCAAAAGAATAGAGAGTAAACAACTTTCACAAACTCAACTATTAAGGGTTGTTCGTATTGCATTTGGTGTGGTCCATTAAAAGACAGTATATATGTGTACGACCCATTTTGTGATCTTCATATTGTTTGTTATTAGAAAAGGTATATGTAGATCATTTTCTGCATGCATAATAGCTTTTCCTTATGTTTGGCAAAAATCACATGTTTTATCATATTTTCTTTTCGAAATAAATATCTATGTTATGCTACAAGTCTAAGTTTACAAAAAAAAAAAGGAATGAGATTGGGTCCCTTAGATCTAAACAATCTTATTCTTTTGAACATTTAGAAGAAAGAAGTCATTGTAATTGTCGAATACTAGGCTTACCTTGATAAATCTAGTATGCGAGATATCGAGATTACGTAAAGCGAAAGAACACAAGGCTTTTACGTGGTTCGATCGTTAATGAGATCTCGTCCCGAGGAGTGATTCTCAATACTTTCACTATGTTTTGATTCGGTGGTATAGCTAAAAGCTCTTAGTATTCGAAGCCAACCTTTACCTTAGATCTAACTCCTTTTATACATGTCGAGGGCTCTAAAGGCGTGCCCATTCCTCCATTGGGCTCCGACTCTCCTGCAGGCCTCCTCCGTGGCGCCACGTGAGGGTGGCGCGACCGAGTTCTGGGGCTAAGGTTTGGGGCGATTAGGTCTTGGCTCTGACCGCTGCTCGGCTCCTACTATCGGCCCACTGCGTTTGGGCTGCTGGCTTGAGCGGTTGGGCCATATCCATCATAGCCCCGAATAGTCAGTAGCAGCCATGCCGGTGAAGTGAAGAATCGCGTTGCCGGGTAGGATGTTGCTCGGTGATGTTGTTTTCAAGGTTTCTCGATCTCTTTGGTGTCGAGTTTGATCGGTTCGCTTGGATTCGAAATGAGGTAGACGGTCAGTCGGCATGCCGCTTGTTGGGACCGAGCGAGTCGCGGTCGCGAAGCATGGCGAAGGAAGTCAAGTCCGACGGATAGGGACCGATAGTCACGAGTCGATCGGGCGCGCTTTCCGGAGGATGCCGAGGTCACACAGGCGGACTGGATAGAGATATCATCTTGGATGATATTGAGGTCCGTCTGAGTGACACGCCTCTCCGGGGATCTGCGAGGTGTGGCCTAGGCGGTGCCGACTTACGGAGGCGCCGAGGTCCGATCGGCGCCACCTTCGGATGTGGAGCGACGAGGTCCGGGTCGAGCCGTGAGGTCACGTAATCATCACACGATCGGTGGCGGTCTGCTCTACCGTAGAGTCGCGCCAAGGCGCGGTTGACGATCGAACCGCGCGGTGCGAACTCCCATCGATCGCGGGTACACGCGTGTGGAAGTTGAAGCGACGTTTAGGCGCCACTTGCCACATAAAGTGCTAAATAAAACTGTCACTTTCTTCTTCCACACTTGCATCGAGATTATACTTTTGAAAATCTTCCACTTTTCGAACTTGTTGAAGGAGCTAAACATTCTATAAAAATAAGTATGTATTCTTCATCTTCCTTCTCGTCAAAATTCTGTTTTGCCTCGGTTTACGCCGTGTGCCTCCGATATAAAAGATTATGTGCATAACCACGGGTAAGTCCATAGGGCTTAGTGCTGGTGCCTTGGTATCATCGGTATGGGACGGACTTAGGGTCAGTGAGGTCGAGGTTGGCTAGAGGAGCTTTTGAGGAAGCGAGGGAATACCGTATTCGGAGGCGTGGTGGCTCGCACCGGATGATGAGGCGATGGCCCTGGAGGATTTATTACCTGTATGTAGATAGCTCGATAGTGCCCAGGTTTCTTTGGCCCCAATTTTCCTTAGCTTTCAGAATACTTTCGGATCCCATATGTCATGACCTAATTCCATTAGGTCGGTGGTGGGGCTAAATCTCGCTATGGCATTGGGAGTAGTTGTCCTTCGAGGTGTTGATCGCCTTTTTAGCGTCGAGGCCATAGGAGGTATACTACTGCTCCTCGGTGAAGCTTAAGATATGCCCTCGGCGCCCATCGATGGGTATTTCTTCTGGGTGAGGGGCATCCGGTATGAATGGGGCCTCGATGCGATGAAGGACAAATCAGCCTCGGGCCACTGGAGGAGGTCTTGAGCACCTGGTGAGATTTTATCCATAAGTTTCACGGGATGACGAGAAGGCAGCGAGTGAGGCGAGCGTCGGATCGGGTCTGACGGGCGTGAGGGCATCCCGTCTTCTTAGTCTATATAAGTCGATTTGCTGTAACATGACTTTCTTCTCATGCGGTGAAGCTAGGCAGAGAAGGGCTCACGATCGAGCGAGCCTCAAGAAGAAGGCGGCGGATGGAACTACCGTCAGAAGAAGGCGCGATATCGCCCAATCGACGACGGGGCCTCGTGAGGTCCACCCAGGTCGCGGCCTCGGGCGCCTAATCTGACGCCTCAGTCGCGCCTCGAGGTATAAAGTTCTTCCACATTTGGATTTATCCGCTCGCAATCTGTATTAACTTGTTTTGCTCTTTTGAGTGCGAGCTCGGTGATGGGGCCTGCGTGCTCTGGGGCCGCCACCGGGCTGGTCGTGAGCTCAACCGCATGAGGCGCCGGAGCGGGAGTTGCCGCGCACGGCGCCGTGCCGCCGTGGCGCGAAGACTAGTTGAGGCGCAGGGGCCGAGGCGGAGGCTGGCGAGGCCGCCAAGAGGGCTTGGGCCTGGAGGCCGCGGGGCTCAAGAGGTTAGCGAGGGGCGGGGGGCATAGAGCTCGGACGCAGGGTGTCTCTGGTCGATCGGGACCCTGCGGGGCCTTTGCGAAGCTCATCAGTCGGAGAGTTTCTCGGCTTTATCGCAAACTTGCCGTGCTCAAGCCCAGGTGGTGTCGGATCACAGGGAAGCGGCCGCCATGCTGACTCGACAAGCACGGCCTGGACCGAGGTCGACCTCGCGAACAAGGCTTCGCGGGTGATCTCGGGGTTGGCTCCTTCCGTCGAGGCCTGGCCACCCGATCCTTCGGCGAGGTCGCCGCCGCAGGAGGTGAAGATCCCGAGTCGGAGCTACTTGCGAGGCGCCGTAGCGGAGGAGGGGGAGAGGAACCGAGCTCGAGCTTTCCTCCGAAGGGGCCTTGCTGCAACAGCAGAAGTGCAAGTGGAGGCCGACGAGCCGCAGAGCCTCGGGTCAGGGCCAATGTAATAGGTTGAACTACGGTCGAGGGACTTAGCTTTGTAAACATTTCCACTTTATGAATAATAAAGTTGCGACTACGAAATGTGTGTTGTCCTTACATTTTTAGCACTCTACTTCCATACCTCCTCGACTCAACTTGTTAACTAAGCTAAAAGAGGTCGGGTGCCTGGCTAAAAGGACGAAGAAGGGCTCTGACGAGCCGATCTCTGACCCGCCAGCAGATGGATATCGGCCGCCTCACGACCGAGGAAGAAGTTGCAAGAGGTGATTGTGAGGCGCTCGCCTCCGACCGAGAATGAGGCTCTCGAAGGATCGTGCATCTCGAGGTCAGGCGGACTTATCTGCCGACGCCATCCAGTGGCGCGATGCGGTGAGAGGAGCTCGGTGGGCAGAGGCGACAGTCTCTCGAGAGCACGCAGATACTGGTGGTGATTCTCCGATCGTGGTGCGACCATCTCGAGTTGATGGCGGGTTGAGCCCGCCAGGATGGTGCGAGGAGCGAAGGGGCGAATAGTAAAAACTCAGATTGCCTCGACTCTCGTGAAGTACCTCGAGATCTATGAGATCGTCAAACATCGCCGCCAAGCCAAGTAGCGACGCCGCCACCGTGTCGTGGTCGAAGAACCCGAATGCATGCCGACCACCAAGTGCTTTGAGGCTACTTGGTCAGGCCTGGTGCATCTCGTGGCGTCATCCGGGAGAAAGAGGCGCGAGTCCACCGGTCGAAGCAGACGGTTACGAGGTCGGGTCGCAAAGGGCGACGACCACCAACCTCGACCCGGAGCTTCTTCCTGGTCGAGACCGAGCTGACGAGTGTCCGAGCAGCCCTCGGGGATCTTGGGGTCCCCATTTCAGGCAGGGTGCCTCAGGCCGCACCGAGCGCACGAGGCGGGCATCGTTGGGGTCTTGGCCTCGTCGTGGGTTGAAGGCAGAGTTCATTCCGAGTTCATCGCCGACACAAATTTTGTGCGGGTGGTGTACGAGTCGTGGCGAGTGGAGCTCGGAAGCCGAATAAGTTTGTATATAGCAGGACTTTGTATGTAGTCGTAAATGTATTTAGACTCGTCAAGTGTATATTTTCCCCTGAGAGGTACAAACATAACTTAGGACTTTGTTTTGGTCGTAAATGTATTTAGCGTATCTGATGTATATCTTCCCAAATAAAGGGGCATAATTTGGCGAGATCCGATCTGGATGTCTTTTGCATGTAGATATTCGACTTAATGGGTGTCGTATGCGTGCATGTAGACGCTTCAATTTAATGAGTAGTATGCCTGCATCTTGAGATGTTCAATTTAATGAGTAATCTGCGGCGCTAGTGAGTACCTACTTAGTGGTTTTCATCTTCGTAGGCGTCCCTCTGTGAAGGTTTAAATGTGGTATATCGAATAGATGTTCAAATGTGTATAAGATGAGGAGTTAAATATTATTCGGAAAACAAACGCTTTTATTGAGAGATAAATAATATCGCACTGCAAAACAATAAGGGACTAACATGATGCGATATGAAATCGTAGCTATGTAAAGTACCTCCTAAATGAGTGATATGCCGAGTTCGGGGATAAGTGCACGGATAGGTGAGCTAGCTTGTAAGCCCTTGCGAGGTCCTCGTGACGCGGTATGGGCATTCCATGTCGGATCCATTGTTAGCGCTCGGCCTGGCTTCATTATTTCAGGGGGTCGCCACTTGAGGCGGAGGCTTTGACCCTTTTGTTGTAGTATCGTGCGACGGCCCGACTTGCCATGATGGCGAGCTCGCGTTCTCCTCGAGGCGTCGAGGTTGACACAGGTCTTCGCTCGCGTGGTTGAAGTGAAGAGCGAGGGCTTGGCGCCGATCTCGGCCGGTATGACACCTCATCCCGTAGACCAAGCGAAGGGTTTCTCGCGAAGTCGAGGTGTCAGAGGACCAGAGGACTTGGGGAGATTTTCACCAATCACCCTTAGCTCGGTCTCCTCTTCTTCAATCCTTGTACAATCGTGCGGTTCATCACCTCCGACCATTCGCTGTGGCGACCGAGGTGAAGCTGCTTTCGATCGGGCTCTTCACACCATTCCTGAAATTTTTCCACGACGGGTGCCGTTGTCGAGATCGAGAAGTGCGGTATGCGCGGCGACTATGTTCTTCCACGAATATCGAATCTTCCACGCTCGTGAGGCTCGAAAGTGGCTCGCCTCGACCCGTTTGTGAAGTAATCTACGCTACTGACTAAGTATCGAAGCGACCGGTGCTTCGATCAAACGGCAACGATGTCGATCCCACCTGCATGAGCCGTGGACTCTGCGGTGCTTAGATCGTCTCGAGGTAGCACCGTGGAGTGGGCGGCACGGAACTTTTGGAGCTCGGCGAATCTTGAATGAGGTGGGCGGTAATATCCGACCTCGGCGTCTTCTTTGAGAGAGCTCGCGACCCGATGTGACTTCAGACCCTCGGTGAATTTCAGCACTTAGCCGCCTTACCTCGGCTCGAGGCATCTCGGGAGGGTTGAAGGTAAGACTTCCAGAGAGCGCCTCTGTGAGGTACTTCGGGATTTCGCCATCATCTTTTTGCTTGAGCGATCTTGAGGTAGTCGCCATCTTCGAGAGGCCTTTATGGGAGACATCGATTCGACTCTATCTCGGTGATGATGCGGCGTGGGACTCGCGATGCTTACGGAATGAACCTCCTCACCGGTGGACTTGTTGATGGCCACTAACTTGCGAGGATGTCACTCTGCTTTCCCTCGTGGGATTCGATGAATCTTGAAGTACACGAATGAGGTTAGCATCTCCTGCCTTCTCGGTATTGCTTCATTCGATCCTCCTTGGCCTCGTTCCTGACCTGGCTTTACCACGACACGGGTCTCAGAAGATCGGACCTTGTCACTTTCAATTCCTTTGCGAGTCCGAGATCGGCTTTGTACTCCACCTCGTTGTTGGTGGTCGGGAAGGTAAACCGGGGCGGGTCACTTGCTATCCGGCGAGGAGGAGGATGCCCGCCAGCTGCCGTTTGCATGAAGCTCGCACGACGATCTTCCGAACCATCGGGCGGTGCAGGACGCCTTCCTCGCGGGGTGGGAGTTGGGTGATCTCGTGGTAGCCCACCTCGGTGAATTTGGCCTCCACCGAAGTCGAGAACTTGCCCTTTATGGCGCTGAGGAGTACGAGATGTCGTGCTCGCGAGCTCCAGTGCCACTGCTATCCCGATGATCTCGGCTGACAGACTTGTCTCAAAGGTAAGTCGGTTAGTACACAGACGGAATGAGCTGGAAGTAGGGTCGGGCGTCGCTTGGCGTTACTAAGGTAGTGCTACCTTAGGTGGTGTACCGTCACCGGTCCTTTGAGAGCTCGGTGATAAAATAGATGGGAGTTGTCGTCCCCTTATTTCGCCTAATCATGATGGCCTCTCCGGCGGCATATAGAAAGAGTTCACCTTCTTTGCGAGGGCAGGTCTGGCGAGGTACTCTTTCACCGGTGCGGCGACTCGGTGTTCTTCCGCGGTAGTCGAGCTCTCCTCAAGATCTTAAAGAAGGAGCTGTCTCGGCTCGAGATAGAATCGCTGAGGGCGGCTAGGCACCGGTGAGTTGTGGATCTCACGGATGGTCCTTGCACGCATGTCGATACCTGTCTTCACCTTGGTGGGATTGGCCTTGAGCCCTCTTGAAAACCAGCATCCGGAACTTACGTCTTCACCATGAATGTACATTTACGGGGTTGAGCTTGAGGTTGGCCGACTGAGGAGTTGGAGGATACTGAGGGTCGCTGCAGCCTCCGTTCGGACTTTGACCATGATGTGTCGCGGACCTCGACAATCTCCCGATGTGGTCTTTAAATATACGCTCCACCATCCTTCGGAGTAGCCAGCGTTCTTAGCGAAAGGCATCTTCCTAAACAAAGAGCCAAGTCGGTGATGACGCGGTCTTGGGCATCCTTCGGCTCATCAGATGTTGGTGGTATCCTTGTAGCATCCGAGCTGAAGACTTCGTGGCCCCAGTCCACCTTCTTATCAATGTCGGGAGGGTAACAATCTTCGGACGTGTTTGTTGAGGTCGGTGTAGCGAGCGCACATGCCCCACCCTCCACTTTGGACCACATTGGATTAGCCAGTCCGGCGGGTAATCTCTCGAACAAGATCTTATCCTTCGGGTTGGGTCACGCGTCTCTTATGACTCACGGCTCTGCGAACACCCTCTTCTTCGAGGCGGCTTGGTGGCGGGTTAATGTTGAGGCGGTGAGTTATGAGCTCGGGTGACACTCGGTCATGTAGGGGACCATACGAACACGTCCATGTCTCCCGGAGCTGCACGCGCGTTGCGAATATCCGGGCCTGGATGCCGACCTTGACAACTTTGGATGGGTGTATCGTATAGCTGAGGTCTTGGCCGCGCCGAGGCGCCTACGAGATTCTAGATTGCTATGCCGGGCAGGCTACATCTTGGGTTGAGACTCAGCACTCTTTAGGCCGTTGGTCACCCGGATGCTTAGCACTCCAGGGTGGGAATTTTTATGGTGGTGGTATCGAGCGCGGCCTGGTGGCATAGCTCTCTCCCGGAGATGATGTTATGCGGGGAGGAGCTCGGACGGAAGAAGTGGATGGCCTGTGGCCGACAGGCCGCGTCTACCAGAGAAGGGTGATTACCTTCGGTTGAACCGCTCTTGAGTGAAACTCCATGCGGGATGGTGCGGGTGTATTTGCATCCTCCGATCTCGAGTTTATCGAGCACTCGGAAGATAATGTCGATTGTGGCACGATGTCATGTAGACCGTGGACGTTCTTGTGCCCACCACGGCTTGTATCGTGATGGCGTCTTAGTGGGGCATGATTTTGGGCACGGGTCGTTTGGAGAACACGATGTCCTCCCATCCGGAGTCGCTTGTTCTTCGGCTCCTCGGCCGACCTCGAGCCTTTTTTAACGACGACCTCGCTTCCTGCTGGAGCCCGGTAATGGCATAGACCTGCTCCATAGCGCTGTGGGACCTCGTCCTCGTCTTCTTGGGCCTCGTCGGCCTCGGCCAGCTGTTGCCACCGCTGTTCTTCCCTCTCGCTTTTTGTTCTCTGCCGAGCTCGAGGTATTCTTGAGGGCTCCTTCTTTGATGAGTCTCAATCTGAGCCTGGGTTCCCTGCAATCCTCTATCGTGACCATACCCGGTGATAGTCCAATATTCCTCCGTTGACCTCTTCTTGGATCCTCCTTTCATGGAGGGGCTTTGGGAAGAGCTCGTGGAGCTCGAATATCTCGCTCTCGATTTGAGCAGATGATGTGCTTTGCCGCAGGTGGCCGAGGTCCGAGCACAGACTGAGGGCCTTCCATTCTCTCGAAGGCATGCTCTCCCGGCCTCGCATCCTCGCCTTTCTTTCCGCCGTCCTGTGTCCTCCTCTCTTCTGGTCTGAGTCGTCTCCTGCGAAGTTGTCCACCGAGTTCAAAGCGACTAGCCATCTCGGCTTCTCACGGTGATCTCCTTATTCAATGCGCGGTCGGATCTCGTCTGACGCGCTTGATGATATAGAGATCGTGTCTCATCGATTTTGAGACTCTGATGAACCTCAAAGCGAGTTCGACATCGTCTCGCCCGCCTCTCGGATTGTGGCGGTCGGACGGTTTGCCGGGTGGCATTTTCGATAAAACGCCCTAAAGCGATCCATGAGATCACAGGCGGTGTATACTATTTTGGCGGAGGGAACCGTCGGGCGTTGAGATCGCACCTGGGAAGATCTTGCACTATGAAATCTTCCATTCCTTGATTCGCCATGTTAGTGGTGTGGCGAAAAGGAAGTGGAGGGTCCCAGGCCATCGATGACGGCGATGTTAGGTGCCTTATATCCGGGCAGGGCGTGTCAAAATCTCTCGGAGAAAGGAGATGATTCTTCGCTCGGTCGAACCGAGATCGCGCCATCTCCTCGGGGGGAGGACCGGCATAACGGCTTCATCGCCTCCAGGGGAGTTCGCCGCCTTTCCTCTCTCGACTTCACGGGTGACGAGGTGATGAATGGTTGCGACCCCTGGTGAGGTGGATCTGACTTGGCTGGATGTGCGACGCGTTTCGGCTATTTTGCTAGG
This sequence comes from Salvia rosmarinus, assembly GCA_036937905.1. Lineage (NCBI taxonomy): Eukaryota > Viridiplantae > Streptophyta > Magnoliopsida > Lamiales > Lamiaceae > Salvia > Salvia rosmarinus. The sequence goes on from JAODLM010000785.1 coordinate 21,317, forward strand.
CGAGCACCGCCTGTGGGGCGGGTGCCGCGTATTCGCCGGCCTGGGCACTCGGGAGGTGTCCGCTCATTTGTCCTCGTGGAGAAGCTTGGAATTTGCAGGTAGGCAAGAATTGTCACGCCGCATGACTCGCGACTAACGAATCAGTCTGCTCGCTCCTCGTTGAGGTGAAGGAAAGATATGTTAACCCTCGCCCGAGGATCCATCTTGGGTGTTTAATTCACCATACATTGATTATAAACCTAGCATGCGTCTATATAATTAAATCGCAACACGTGGGGTTTTCACGTGTTTACCTTTGGATCGAAGAGGTCGATGGAGCGAATGAGCGGATCGAGCGGATCGGACTCGTGCTTTGACCTTCGGACTGTATCCGGTTGCCCAACGCCGAGTGAGGGCGATCTATGGAGAATGCTTGGAAAATCACCCTTTTTTCTACACAATTTTGAGAACTACACTCTCGAAACTAGACTGGCCGAAAATTGCTTGTGTAATAAGAGCATTAACCTGACTTTATCTCATACCTTATATTTATAATGCACTACCTTAATCCCATATGGAAATTACCATAATCCTATATGGAAATTACCATAATCCTATATGGAATATTACCATAATCTTAGGATTATTTCCATACCTCGTGGATTATTTCCATACTCTCGGATTATTACCATAATCTTATATGGAAAGGATCTATGCATATAATAAATATAATATATCCTTGTGGGATAAAGAGAATAAAATCTTGCCATAGAGAGCTAGTAGGAGGCCGATTTTCTCTGAGCTACTGGGCGGACTGGGCCAGCCAGGGATCAAATCAAGGAATAAAGATGGGCCTCAAATAAATTAATTATCTTATGTTCACTGCAACATAAATTAATTTATAAACATTTATTCATGCCACTAGAGAATAAATGCTACTTACCCTTTATTACGAAGTTGAGTCGGGCTTGCACTTAGACATTCTGAATCCCGTATTTAAGATATCGAGCGTCCGTTAATCATTTCTAGCAATCATGCTTAAAGCGATTAATAACTTCATTTCCTTAAGTAGTACCACTCAACCTTATTATTGTACTTGAGCTAACTCAACTGCGGGGTTTAGTCAATAAACCTTTGAGCTCCTTAAGGGATTTCATCATCCTAGCGGATACGGTGACTCGATACATATAACTAGCGTGACATACATCGCCACCACCCAGATGCGGAGAATCTTGGGTTAACTATAACCCTCACTCATAACAAGTCAGTGATGGTCGAACTCATACTCACCTAATACCTATCGAGGTTTAGATCATCGTAAGTCACGAGATCTTGGTTCTTCCGACGGTCGAAAGAAGAACTCATCTCTCGTGATCCTTGATACGCGAGAGCGTCAGGCATGACAAGTAACTAAGTCAAGTCACTTCTTACTTATCTCAAACCGAAACTCGTCCTTAAGTCGTCGCTTGTGAAACTTTTATATCTCATTAAGTTGACCAATCATCGGACTCGTGATCTTCTACATCGTATGATCTAACTTATATATGAGATAAGGGGACACGTATATATGCAATCAAGTATTCAAACTCGGATAGGAGATTGTAATAGTGGTAACGAAACATTGTATACAAGCTCAACCAAACGCTTTCGGTATACAAATCCAACAATCTCCACTATACTAAACAAACTTTTAGTATACAATGTGCTTCTACTAGCTATTACAAACAACCATCACTTTGCTTCTCCCCTTATACAAAGTTTCCTTTCTAAGTGGGGCCATCAAGCGCATAATCGAGTCCTCTAACGTGTCCATCGTAGACTTTTGCGTAGCTCTTCGTGAATGGATCCGCTAGATTTTCCGTCGATCAATCTTTTCAATCGACGCTCACCCGTCTAACGATTTCTCGTATGACATGGTACTTTCTCTCTATGTGTTTTGTCGCCTTGTGGGTCCGTGGTTCCTTCGAGTTTGCCCGCACCGAGTTATCACAGAAACTATGATACTCTTGGGCAAACCAGACCACCCTAGATCACGATGGTAGTTCTTGAACCATAATGCCTCCTAAGCCTCCAAGGCGGCTACATATTCGCCCATGGTAGAGTCCGCAATGCACGTTTCGACCGCCACGATCTGACTCCACCCAAGGAAACACATAGCGAGGTTGACTTTTCTCATCACGGTCTGGAACATCCCAGATAACAAAGGCATTAGACTATCCGCATGGTAAACCTATAATCTCGAGTCCTTTCGGTGCTTGGTATATGCTTTTCGCATCGATGAGCTTGTCGAGGTTAGGCGATATCAGCTACTATGCTACCATGCAGATATCTGGGCTCGTGCATAGCATTGCGTACATGAGACTTCCACGGCGAGCGCAGTGAACTTGTCTCATTTCCTCTATCTCCTGCTATAGGTGTGCTGCGTTTAGATAAAGGACGCCATGTCGAAGGTAGCAATCCTTTCTTGGCGGTCGCATACTAAAGCAGTCAGATCAATGTAAGGCGCTGAGATAAGCTCAACATTTTCTTCTTCGATCTCGGTAACCTTGATCCCGAATGTACGATCTCCTAAGTCTTCATTTGAGCGATCGGATAGCCAACTCTTTCGTCGATATGACTTCACGTTGTTGCCACCTAGAAGGATGTCATCTACATAAAGTGCAGAAATACCACATCACGTTGACATCTAACCGATACACACAATCTCGCTAGAGCAACTGGTAAATCCATAGGATTTTACTACCTCACAAAGCGTAAGTTCCATGATCGGGAGGCTGCTGAGCCATAAATGGACTTCTTAAGCTTCCATACTAGATGCTCTTCACCCTTTACCACATAACCTTGTGTTGCGATATAGATGTCTCTACCTTCCTCAAGGTAAGCTAGAAAAGCGTGTTTAACATCCATTGCCAAACCTCTAGGTTCGAGTGGGTGCTATGGCGGAAGAATTACGATGGACTTGAGCATTGCTACGCGAAAAGGTCTCATCGAAATCGATGCCCTCAATGAGTGTACCTCGCCACACGCTTCAAAGTCGAAACCTCTCCATGGAATCTCTTCCTCTTGATATCCACTTATACCTATGGCTTCCTTGCCATCGGTAGAGGTGTCTTTCATATACATCCATAGTCGTTATGGACTCCATTTCTAAGTCCATGCCGCGTGATCTTGCATCATATCTTGTACCTTGCCTGATGTCCATGGACGATTATTGCATGTTAATCACGGGACTAAACAGATTCACCCACAACATAAATCGCTCGGTTGACGCAACCCTCCCCTCTGACGAGGTTCTCACGCACAATGCAGCGGTGAGTGCAGATACTTGTGGTTCTCTAACTTGCACAACTTGCGTGTAGGGTACCACTCGCATGCAGTCGGTATATCGAGGAACTCGACCCACTTCAATTTCGAAGTATCGGTGCGATCCTCCCACTAGACTCCGACATCTCGTACCTTGGCTCCTGGTGGTGGAATCGATCATCTTCTAATTCTTGAAGAATGATTTCAACTTTGGACTTATGATTTTTCATGTAGATCCTCTTCTAAGAATCAGTTAGCTAATAATGACCTCTCCGATCCTTGAGGACTATAGAATAAACCACCTTCGTTCCTCTAGGATAGCGATAACAGCCTTGCGTGGATCTACCTCCAACTTGTCGCTTTCTTGTTCGACGTGTCGGCGCCCATATCTTTATGTGGCTTAAGGGCTTCGCCCAAACCACAACTCGAAAGGCTTTTCGCGACTGACTTGCACTAGATTTAGCAATCGTCAGCCTCTCTAAGGCGTACCCGAACAAATAGGAATGTAGCATAACTCATCATAGATCTAACCATTTCTAAAGAGTTATTTCTTGCTCGACACACCATTTCGTTGTGCTGTGCCTGAACCTGGGATGTAATCCCACACTTCACTAGATAGTCCATAAACTCGTTCTTGAGGTATTGCACCGCGATCGATCGCAGTGACTTGATACCTTACCTAGCTCGCTCCACTTCCGCCTTAAACTCTGAATTTCTCAAAGCATTCGACTTGCGGTGAAGGTATATGTATCCGCACTCGAGTGTCCATGAAAGTGACAAAATACTGCTACCCTCCACGAGCTTGTGTGGACATTGGTCCACACAGTCGAATGGACTAACTCGACATTTCTTTGGCTCTATAACCCCGCCAGCGGTCGTGACATCTTACCTTCTATACAGATTCAGATCGGGACGAGTAACGTGAGATCACAACGCTCCATTCTTAGCGCTTGGATCCTATTTAGATTGATGTGACCTAATCTAAGATCCGAGAGAAAAGTAGAGTCATCTTCGTGAAGAAAACTTTCTTTAGGGTTTGATGTAGATGCAACATAGTTATAGGTATTATGTTTTGCGAAATAGTATAAGCGAATTATATAAGGTGCCAACACGGATAACCGTCATTTCTTATGATAGAAACACCACTTAAAAATAACAATATCCATGAGTAAATAATTTGAAAGGAAAAAGGTTCACTGAAAATCCGGCACATATAAGCGTCTTTCAAAACTAAAGCTGTTGTCCCAAAACATAAAAGAAACATCTCCAACCTGCAAGCCTTCGACTTTCGCGCTTCCCATGGAATCGTTATCTCGCCATCAACGATCCCTTGTCGCGGGAACCCCGCAGGTGTAACAAACATGATCGTATCGCGTATCTACTACCCAGAATGGGTAGAACAAGTCGCTAAACATGTTTCCGTACTAAAGCACATGCGTACTCTGAGCTTGAGCAGTAGGGCACTTGGCCTCACGCCACTGACTAAGCACTTGCCTTCTCTTTGGCTTCAGCCTCCGGTGTAACCATGTTCTTGCTCCCATTCTCCCCTATTTCCTTGCCTCTACCACCTTTGGACCCTTTTCTATTTCCATTTTGCGATGAAAATTTTGGGCTTAGATGTGCTAGCAGAGCATGTGCTCCTCCCATAACTCCTTCCATGCAACGAGATCATTAAGCAACGACTAAGTGTAAACTCGGTCTTGCTCATGATCGCATTCACGAGTTCTCAAAAGACTGGCAAAGGTATTAGGGAGTAAGACTATGTCTGACGGGCTGATACTACTCCGCACGAAACTCGATTTCGTAGAAGAACCGCACGATTGGTATTCGATAACGGCTGATCGGCATACTTTTAATTCTTTTTTTAATACTTTCATCGGTTGTGGACTCGCTGCGATGGCACTGATCATCTTCTCTAATAATTTTCTTCATGTCATGTTTTATTTTATTATAATATATTAAATATATAATTGATTGGATGACGATTTACGATCCGTAAAATATCATTCGACGCCCCGATAGACGTGATATTGCTCTCGTAGAACTAGGTCATTGAGGATGATATCTGCAATACCTCCTCCCACGATCAGACTATCTATGAGATCTGGAGAATGTTCATGGACGAACTCCTTCTTCCATCTTAGCCAAGATTTCTCTTGTGGAGGATGTCTGATCCGATGCCCAAACTACTTCGAGACTCGACCAAATATCGTGCACCATCGATGATGCGTCAGTAACTTGGACATCGTAGTCATCATATAGCATTTAGCCATATTGTTTGACTTATTCCAAAGTGCTGACTCTCCTGCTCGTTAGTCGATGCGTCGAGGGCATCGGGTTTAGAGTAGTGAGAACAAACATGTGTTCTTATGATAAGAACATATTCCATGTTTCATTTCACTCGATAAAATTTGGACGGATACGGATTTTGTAGCATATTGATAATCGGCAAGAGACATATCTAGAAGCGATAATGTAAAACACATACATACGATCGCAAATAATTCGTAATAATATTGTAACCTTTTGATAAAACAATATTAATAAACTCCAATCGCCCAAGGAATTCCACAGCAAGCCACGCGGTGGGCGTTTACACTGAACCCCTCGACGCACTAAAATATACCTTTTAGTCCTTTAATTTCAATCCATGTCAACTTATCCTTATGACAAATGAAATTAATGATTGGACCTTACTAGACCACATCACTATCGCAGAAGGACTCTCTGGGAAGTTGTACTGAGGTGATGTCAAGCAATGACCACAATTTTCAACAGTAAGATGAATTCTTAGAATTGGTATACTCACTCGGACCATACCGCCCAATTCAAATTTGTTATCTCATTTTATATCTATCTCTAGAGAACTTATGAAAATCGCATACGCAAGCAAGCCAGTGTGGCGCTACACATGAAACTCCCACTTCTCAATAGATTTAAAATGTTTTATTTGAAATCTCATCTAACAAACTTATGATAAGCAGTGCAAGCAAGCCAGCGTGTGGGCGTTTACTCACGCGCTCTCTTTGTTTAGAGATCAAAAAGTGGAGGTCTTGACATTTTAATTTGAAAAATTAATTTGTCGGGTTGCTTGCTTAGTCTTTTTATTCAAAGGTTTGTCCATGCGATCACGTAATCTAGCATGCTTTTCTATAGAACTCGACATGTAAAACATGCTCAGAATTCTAAAATATGCTTGATAAGCGCGATAAACCTAGCATGCTTACTATGCGCGTCAATTCGTAAACACTTAAAGGTTTGTCAGCGTAATATAAACATACATAACATGCTACCGCAATTTAAACATCCAGACTATATGAGCGATAAAAATAAAATAAAAGCTTCATCGCGGCCCATCGTGAAACCGACATTTAAATCTAATCTATTACATAGATTTACAAAGTGAATTAAACTTGAAGGGCCTCGCGTACGCGGCACGACGGATTCAAAATGGGCCTGCGCACGCACGGACCGAAAATTGGAAAACTCGGCCGGCGGCTCAACTGCCGGCCGCTGCCAGGGGCCCATCGCCGCTCCACCTGCGCCGTGCGCCGCCGCTGTTCTCATGGGTTCTCTCGGTCGCTACGCGCATCCCTATCGAACGCACGCCGATGCCCACCACGCCCGCCGAGCGTCTGCCGAACTCGCGCGCCGAAGTCGCCGCTGGCCGGGTTTCGCGAACGCGCCCCGCCCGCTAGCTCGCGACGGCCAGACCTCGCGGTAATCTCGCGACCTGACCGCTCGCAGGCGCGGATCTCGCGAGCGCGCCCCGTCGCGCAGCCTCGATCGCTTCATCGCGAGGCTCGACCGTGAGAAACTACCCAGATCGCCGAGACTGTTTTCCCGCTTCGTTCTTCGTTCTTTCGTCTTCGTTCTTCTTTACGGATAAGATTTATATAAAATTAATCTAATTTTCTCGAAAACAAAAACCACAAAATAATAAGCGAGCCACGATGAGCAGCGGATCCACAATTAATAAACGCACGTAATAATCAAGCGTGAATTAATCCAGCGAGCGATTCGATCCGGGCTCGATACCATTGTAGGAAACACATGTTAACCTCTGCGAGGATCCATCTTGGGTGTTTAATTCACCATACATTGATTATAAACCTAGATGCGTCTATATAATTAAATCGCAACACGTGGGGTTTTCACGTGTTTACCTTTGGATCTCGAAGAGGTCGATGGAGCGAGATGAGCGGATCGAGCGGATCGACTCGTGCTTTGACCTTCGGTGTATCCGGTTGCCCAATCTCCAGCGTCGAGTGAGACGATCTATGGAGAATGCTTGGAAAATCACCCTTTTCTCTACACAATTTTAGAAAATCTCTCGAGATGATGGCCGAAAATAATGTGTGTATAATGACATTAACTAGACTTTATCTCATACCTTATATTTATAATGCACTACCTTAATCCCATATGGAAATTACCATAATCCTATATGGAATAATTACCATAATCTTAGGATTATTTCCATACTCTGTGATTATTTCCATACTCTACGGATTATTACCATAATCTTATATGGAAAGGATCTATGCATATACCATAAATATAATTATATCCTTGTGGGATAAAGAGAATAAAATCTTGCCATGGAGCATGGGCGCGATTTTCGCTCGGCACTGGATGGGCCGACCAGGATCAAATGCAAGAATAAAGATGGGCCTCAAATAAATTAATTATCTTATGTTCATTCCGAACATAAATTAATTTATAAACATTTATCATCCACTAGAGAATAAATGCTTGACTTACCCTTTATTACGAGTTGAGTCGGGCTTGCACTTAGACATTTGAATCCCGTATTTAAGATATCGACGTCCATTAATCATTTTAGCAATCATTGCTTAAAGCGATTAATAACTTCATTTCCTTAAGTAGTACCACTCAGACCTTATTATTGTACTTGAGCTAACTCAACTGCGGGGTTTAGTACAATAAACCTTTGAGCTTTAGGGGCGCTCATCATCCTAGCGGATACGACGTGACTCGTCTGAGATAACTAGCTTCGACCACCACCCAAGATGGAGAATCTTGGGTTAGAACATATAACCTCACTCATAACAAGTCAGTGATGGTCGACAACTCATACTATCCTAATACCTTATCGAGGGTTTAGATCATCGTAAGTCACCGAGATCTTGGTTCTTCCGACGGTCGAAGAAGAACTCATCTCCTTTGTGATCCTTGATACGTCGAGGCGTCAGATAGACAAGTAACTAAGTCAGTCACTTCTTATCTATCTGCGCTAAACCGACAACTCGTCCTTAAGTTGTCTCTGAAACTTTTATATCTCATTGCTTACCAATCATACGGACTTACGTGATCTTCTACACTCTGATGATCTAACTATATATGAGATAAGGGACACGAATATATGCGATCAAGTATTAAATCGGATAGGAGATTGTAATAGTGGTAACAGAAACATTGTACAAGCTCAACCAAAGCGCTTGTATACAACCAAACGAGGTTGGTGTTCTCTCCGTGAGGCATGGCGATCTGAGCGTGTATGGAGCGTTTCCATGTGTCGTCGTGTGTGACCCGCTGGGCATCTGCAATCTCCTTCCTATGGTGACCACATGAGTCCCTGGCACTGTCTTGTCACAATCGCGATCGCAGGCGTGTCCTTGCCATTAATTTTGTAGAAAGCAGAGCTTTTTGTTCTGTTTTTCCAGATGCGATGATAAATCTAGTATATCAATATGAAGATTCACGTAAAGCGAAGAAAGAACACACAGCGCTTTTCGTGGTTAATCGTTAATGAGATCTACGCCACGAGGAGGTGATTCCTCAATACTTTCACTATGTTTCGATTACAAGTGAGTATAGCTAGCTCTTAGTATTCAGAATTGCAACCCTTTTACCTTCAATCTAACTCCTATTTATACATTCGAGGGCTCCAAAGGCTCCTTATTCTCCATTGGCGACTCTTCACAGGCGTAGGGGCTCTTTTCTCGCTACTGATAGGGATGCTGCCTCGGCACCACGTGGAGGGTGGCACGACTCCGAGTTTGAGGGCTGGCGTTTGGGGTCGATTAGGGTTCCTTGGAGCAGACCACTGGCTCATGACTAATGTCGTAGGCCCATCTCGCTTTGGGCTTCAGGCTCTGAGCGCCTTGGGCCATATCCATCCTACTAAAGGTACAAAATAGAGAGAAAGTATAAAGTTATCATAAAATGGGGTACCTTGTTTCACTTGAAAAGATTAGTGAGATATGATACAACTTTCATTTACACACCTGTGAGAGTTTGTTATATTGCATTGGTGTAGTATCGATCTATTTTTATTAAGTTTGTCATGCAAGTAGCATTTGTTATATAAAACTTGTACATTGGATCTTTGAACTATTATGTTGGTGGACCACGTGAGAGAAAAGCCTACTACCAATGATATGTATATTCCAGACTAACAAAATAAATAAATCTTGTGCATTTAGGTTGTGGGACTAATGTTTTCCACAATGAACCTTAAGAAAAAGTGATACATGTGTACCCAAATTTTTGTCAATACAGAGCAAATTGCCGAGGGAATCTTTGCATTAATACTTCTGTGAGAGAGTAAAGTCACTTGGACTAGGACGTTAAGTAGCGGGTTTTATCCAAGATCGATTAGGAACTCTCATAGCCTTATTAAATTTTAAAACATTGGTTCGTTTTGGTTTGCCTGTCACCTGCTCATTTAGACCCATAGGTTGAGGTCGATCCTGGCTCAGTGCTTCGCATGAACTGCAAATGTTATTTATTGGTTTTCGGTCCGAGTAAACACCGCTCTATCGACAAGTCTAAACTTAAGTAGGTTTGTGAATGAGTTGTTTTACCCATACCATCGGAATCACTTATATCCCATTAAATTCTAAACAACGGTTTTGGTTCCGGTGTTGATCCGATTCTACGGTTCCGGACTCGTGAGATTCTACCATTTCAAATCCATAGTTGATGGTCTGATCCGGCCGATATCGATATCTAATTGGTCGGTCCAAACCAAAGCGATACTTATTTATTGTTTTGGTCTCGGTAAAATCCGCTATGATATTCTCTACACGAGACCATGAGATAACAAAATTGATGGTTTAAAGCCTCTCCAACTCAAACTCCCTAAGTTTCTCCATATGCACTATGGTGCATCAGGAAGTTGGATTCATCAATTATATATGCAAAGCTTTGATTTAATGATTGTTCATAACGCACAAAATTCTTAATCATTTTTCTATTAGAACATGACTGGATTACTATGTCATGGTTTTTAAGGAAATGTTGCATATGTAATTCTATCTAAAATATTTAAGACCTCTTCCAATATTGGACTAGTCCATATCCACTATAATTTGTCGATATCCCTTTAGAAAATGGAAAATACAAGGAACCAATTTACTATCATTTTCTTGCACATACACTACCATTCAGTTTTCCTTCATTTCCTCTTTTTGTTCTAGTCGCATGCTATTAATTTTGGGAGGATAAATCTCATGCTTGGGATTATGAAAGCAGAAAGAACAACAGAGACTTACGTGGTTCGCATCAAGAATAAGATCTCGCCCACGGAGGTGATTCCTCAATACTTTCACTATATCGGATTACAATGAATGTATTGAAAAGCTCTAGTATTCAAATAGCGTCATCTCTTAACTCATTCTACGCTTAGTTTATATACCATCAGTTGAGTTACTACGATTCGAATAGAGTTTGACTTTCATGACAATAGAGTTTGACTCTAATAAAAGTTTTTCTCTTAGGATTATTTTAGATATGCATCCTAATCTTCTCGTCCCAATTGCGATTAGAGTGTGGTTGAGTGAAGCTTCTCGCGAACTCACGTGGCCGAACTTAATCTGGCCCAGTTTTATGGGCCGATGCTTCGAGGTCTATGTTGGGTCAGATCCTATCATATCCCCAAAAAAAAAAAGACGTAGAAGTGAGGTCGCTGGCGGTGAACGGAATTGACGCCGCCCACCGAATTGTAGTCCGCAGGCGGAGCGCGCATAGCCCCGCTAAAGTTGAATGTCGCTGCTTCGCCCCGCCGAGGCATTCGCCGGGTTGTACGCCGCTGCTTTCGCCGCCGGCGCTTCGTCGGGTTGACGCCGGTGCTTCGCCAAGTTCAGACGTCGCTGGCTTTCGCTTCTCGCCGAGGCATTCGCCGAAGATGTATGTCGTTCTTTGAGTTGTGGGGAAGAGTTGAGCTCCATGTTTATGTAGTCTTCTTCTTCTTCTTCATCATCTGGTACGAGATGGGATCCCATTTTCATCAACTGCATGACACTCTCCTTAATTTACTCTTGTATGTGCGTGTGTGTGTGAAAATGGCAATCTTGAATCTCTGTTTATAGCTTCACTGTGTGTATGTGTGGCAGAGAGAGTGAATATATAGCAGGCTAAAATCTATGTTCTTGAGTGCGTGAGTGAATAGCAGACTGAATCTTCACACAGTTTATGTTTGTGGGTGTGAAAAATTGCAGGCTAAAATCTATGTTATTTCACCAGAGAGAGAGTGTCTGTGTGTTATGGGGAGGTGACCTTAAAGAGGAACACAAAAACTCCATACATTCGTTCGCACGATACGGATGGACAAAAGTATCATTTATTCTTAATAAATATATCATTTACATTGAAGAAAAATATCATCTATTTTTTACACTATAATTCGAAAATATCATTTATATTGAAAAAAATATCATTTGTACTGAAGAAAAATATCATTATTTATACATGCGAAAGTCCAAACATGAGACTACCTCATAGAGAAATAGTCTTAAGCTAGAAAAGGTACGATTTTAATTTTCAACAACTGAAAGGAATATTGTTTTATTAGCTAAATCTTGATCTAGCAATGCCATTCTATTTTTTAAAATCTGGTAGCCCTACATCCAGAATTAATTGAGTCAAATTAACAATTATTTTGGTGCTCAATGAAATTTCGTAGGATAATTTAGATGCTATTTTGAATGTAGTAGAAAGATTAAATAGCAAGGAGAATGTTGCTATCTCAACAAGAGTCTTTGGTACCCAAAATATTAAATTATTATTGTATTTATTTATTTATTTATTTTGGCATATAGATTACTTGCTTTTTTCTGTGATCTGTGGCATATAAATCTTGAATTAAAACAAAAGGGGCAAAAAAATGTAACGAAAGCGGTGTGAATATTTAATATTAATTTTATAAATTCAATTAGAACCTTTTTTTCTTCTTTAGAACTTTAAAAGTGCATAAAAATGCCCATATATAGAACTGTTCTTATGGTCTTCTCAGCCGATAGCACCATATTATAATTAATTAAATTATATGAATAATTGCGTGCAAGAAAACAAAATATATATTATTGACTAGATACAGTACAAAATATATCATTTTGTTTGTATTAATACTAAGTTATAATTATGTATGTCTAAATATACATAAAATTCGTAGATAGAAATTTCATATAATTAAGAAAATATCAAGTTTGTTGTATGGTAGGCTGAATTTTGTAAAGAGTGACATGTACCAAAATTTCAAAGAAAATATAAGTTAAATTCAAATCACAAACTCTAATATAATCTAACGAATCTTAGTGGATCTGCTGAGGCTTTATAGGACTTGTATTGTTCTACATGTGTCCAAAAGTCACTAATTAAAATAGAAATGAAGTTTGAATAATGCAGGCATATACATCCCCTTCTGCAGCACCCACAGCTTTCTCTGCAACAATAAATAAATAAAATAAAAGATTTATAAAAAATAAGAAATAAATAAATTGGGAAACAGCCCATTCCTCAAAACCTGGTTTTTTGCACCCCTTCAAAACAATTAATATATGTTGTGACCAGAAAATTGAAGTATCGTCGTTGTTTTGATTCCTAGTTGCTTTGGTCAAATCATGGGCACTTTGTATTTTTTGAATCAAGAATCCAAGATGCTCTATGTAGAGCCATATTTATCTTTTGATTTTAATATTATGAACGTATGGGTTGATAACATAATGATGAAAACAGATTTATCATGAGAACGTGAGAATGTTGTATTGTTCGTATACATTTACTGCATTATATTTAATACAATAAGTTTACGTTCAGTGCAATGTGAAATTTTCGTATCACATTTGCATTCCTACATGATCCAAATTCTATGAACATATATTCCAAGTATAAATTGGAATTCATAACATTGTGTGTATTTATTATATAATGTGAATTGGGAATACATAAGATAAAATATTATTAATTAGTGGTGTGCTTGTGTCTAAATATATCATATTCAAACATCATTAATATCTTTTAAGTCGAGCTCGTAACAAATGGTTACTCTTGTGTAGTATTTGTATCTTATGTAATTTATGACCTGTTTTATGAAAATGAAGTTCATCTAGGGTAATACCACAAGTAGTCATTACATGCCGCACAAAGAGCATTGTAATTTTTACTAGAGGTAATTACACATAATAACATCATTTTTACTTATTCTTTCATTTGTAACACGACTTTTAAATATTGGTACCAAACACATGATCTTTACAATATGTGTGCTATAGAACATCGGTCCATTTTAAGTCCATTAAAGTTGACGTGATTGTCAAAAAAATACACAAAAAAGTAATTATACGTGTGGAAAGTTACAAAAGTTGTAATGACGTCGTTTAAGGTGGTTAGCTGACTAGTCCACAGTATTTTTTCGATAATCACACCAACTTTACTTTCGTCCAATTTTGATTATTGTTGTAAATCACATAAATTGTAAAGGTCGTATCTTTGTGTCAATATTTAAAGATTGTGTTGCAATCATAAAATGAGTAAAATGATATTACTATATGTAATTAGTTCTTTTTATTTAATTAACTATAATAGGATTTGAAATTATTAATGTTGTCTAAACATTGTGAAATGAAAAGTTAATGCACCCCGAGAAAGGGGCTTTTATTTTCGTTTTAGTGCCTTCCTATGCAGAATTAATGCTCTAATTCCATAAAATAATATGGTTGAGCATCACTTTCAAAGTTCGATAATGGCAGAATTATTGGATAATTATTTGATATGTACATTGGAGTATTATACATAGATATGTGTGCGCCATTTTGAAATCTGCCTCACTATTGATGATTTTGGGTTTTCATGCGATCAAAGGGTCAATTGTCGTCTAATAGTGCTTAAATGTGTAAGTTTGAATTTTTCTGAGCATCTAAATATTTCATCCTATATTATGTTTTAGGAATGTATATTAATTATAAGAATATTTACAATATCATTTGATATATTTGTGTCCAATATATAATATAGACTCCAAAATAAGTAATTCATACACAAAGTTGAAAATTAAATTTGAGAAGATGGTCTCATGTACATCCGTCCGTGCATACGGACTTTGATAATTTTCTTTAGTGCAAAAGATCTTTTTCTTCAATATAAATTATACTTTCTAAATTATGGATAAAAAAAATGATATTTTTCTTAATGTAAATGATATTTTTCTTAACAACAAATGATATTTTTGTCCATCCGCACCGTGCGGACGAATGTACATGAGTTTTTGTGAAATTTGAGTTCTTCAAAAGAGTCATCTCATTCTCACTTGGTTCATAATTATTTACTATTGTAGTGAAAGTACAAATGCATCACCTCATGTATTTTTGCAGGTATCTTGCTCAATGCTCATAACACAAATTAATTTATACTTTCACTGTTTCATTGCTCTTTTCTCTCCATGAGAATCCTCTTTGACTTGTGCATCGGAGTGCTTATTCTGAAGCTCCTTCTGGCCTTTATTTTGGTCTCTTTTCAATGCCGAAACTCACTTTATTCTAGTATTCCAATCCTTCCAGAAGCACTGTCAAGAACTATTTCTAGGTTTATTCTGAAAGCACATTTTGTTCTTACAAATATATTGTGAAATGATATTGGTACACATCAGCATCCACTGTTATTTTGAAATAAATAATTTATTTAATATAAAAAGGATAAATATCACTTTAAATTACAAATTATTTTGATATGAATTATCAAAATATTTTTATAATCATGAACTATCGATTTTATATCAATTGTGCCACCATCTCTTTTTCAGCTTCGACAAATTGACGTGGCGTGCCCGATAATCATAGTATACTTAATATTTAAAAAAAGTTACTTGGCGTAAACGACATCACCAGATTATTAAGTATGCCGAGGCAATCCGGAAGATCACATCAACTTTCTGGAGCTGAAAAATGGATGCGAAGCAATTTGATGTAAAATTGGCAGTTCAGGATTTAGAAAAAATATCTCCGATAATTTAGGATATAATTGATAGTACCAAAATAGTTTGAGATTTAAAATGATTTTATCTTAATAAAAATATAAATCTAAATAATTATCAATTTAACACGAACCGTTTATTAGATCGATTTGTTGGCAACCCATACATAAATACTGTAGTTCACCGATTGCATTCGTTAAGAAAAGAAGATCAAACCAAATTTGAAAAAATTGATTGAAGTCCTACATAAATTTGAGGCGGACTCAAAATAGTCCAGATTGCTTTCGGTCAGGGTTGGTGATAAATCTAGTGTGCGAGATTTATGAAAACTGTAAAGAACACCGAGGCTTTTACATGGTTCGATCAAGAATAAGATCTACTTCCACGGAGGAGTGATTCCTCAATACTTTCATTATGTAGGATTACAATGAATGTATTGAAAAGCTCTCTAGTATTCTAATAGTTGCTAACCCTTTTACCGTCGACCTAACCTCTATTTATACATGTTTGTGGATCTCTAACATGTCTCGGATCCTTGATTTGTGGGATCCGATCTCCTTCCATATCTTGATCCTTGAATATCTCCTTTGATATCTATTCTTTGATTTGGCCTCGATTAGGTTCGGATGTTGGGCTTCGTGCTCGATGCATAGGGCCGTTCATTAGAGTCGAGCCCGTTCATTGGAGTCCGCCATTGGGCCTGAGCGGTTGGGCCATATCCCATCATAGCCCTCCTTCCCCAATTAGTCGAGTAACAACTAAGCCGAGGTGGGGTGAAGAGCGTATTTTGCCGAGGCTGGTTGTTGCTCGGCTGAGGTTGATGTCGAGGGTTTTCAATCTTTTTGATGTCAGGGTTCGATTGATTCGCCTGGGGCCGAACTGAGTTAGGCTATCTGCCCTTCCTGGCTGGGACAGTTTGTCGAGGACTGGACTGAGTCGCCTAACGTTGGACAGAGATGTCCGTCGGGGGGGTTCCACGGTTCGACACAGACGGCGACATCCGCCGAGGAGGATGCCGAGGTTCGACACGACAAAGATGTCGGTCAGAGGATACCGAGGTCCGACACGACGTAGATGTCCGTCGGGAGGTGCCGAGGTGCGACACGACGGCGACATCCGTCAGGTGATGCCGAGGTCCGACCTGGCGTTGGATGTCGGTCTAGAGGATACCGAGGTCCGACCTGAGTCGCCTGACGTTGGATGGCGATGTCCGTTGGAAGGGCGATGCCGAGGTCCGGAGTCAGAGTGATGATTGCACGATTAGACCGGTGTGTCAGCGCGTCCTAGAATACGTCATATACGCCAGGCGGTTGGTGGGTGCTCGAAACGCGTGCGCATGTCTACTCCACATCAAATCGTGAGTATGCACGTGTGAAGTTGAAACGGCAGTTTTTAGGCGCCCATTTGTACCATAAATAGGCCCGTATAAGGAAACTGTTCATTTCCTTCTTCATTTGCTTCAGAGAAAAACCTTCAGTGCTTTCCAGAATTTACTTCCAGAACTCGTTGACGGAGCAATCTCTCTCTCACTGAAAAAGTAAGTATGTATTCTTCATCATCTACTTCGTCTTCTCCGATGGAAACATCTCGTTCTGCTTCTGGTCGACTCTGACGGTGGGTGAACTGTGTAAGATGGCGAAGGAATATCACATTCCGCCGGAGGCATGGTGGTGCCTGCCGCAATCGGGGGATAGGGCTATGGCCCCTCCGGAGGGGTTCGTCACCGTATACGTAGACGCCCTGAGAGCTGGCCTTAGGTTTCCCTTGGCCCCAATTTTTCTAAGTATTCAAGAGTATTTCCAGATTCCCATATGTCAACTGACCTCGAATTCCATTAGGTCGGTGGTGGGGTTAGGGCTCGCCTGTTATGGCCTTCATGAGGAGTTCTCCTTCGAGGTTTTGATGCGGTTTTTTAGCGTCAAGAATATAGGAGGTGTATATTACTTGTCTCCTCGGCATACCTTCAAGGTAGCTGCCCCCTCTAAGGTGTCCCATTGGCAAAATAGATATTTCTTTTTGCGGGCTGATGGGCATCCGAGGTACGAGTGGGGCCTGGGCAAAATGAAGGACGTGAAGGTCAAGGCCCTGGGTGCCTTTGAGGACGAGCTTAACAATTTCGGCGAAATTTCTTGTGATTTCACCAAGGACGACCTGAACGATGCCGGACTGAGCATCTATAGGTCGAAGCCTTCAGGATCAGGGTCGGATCTGGGTGAGGGCACCTTTTATTCCTTATTGCTTATATGTCTGATGTCGTCGTGTTAACAAATTTTTCTTGTTGTGCAGTGAAACTCGATCCACGTAAGGCCCAGAGCGATAGCCTCGTCATCCCCTGCACATTCACCGAGCCAAGCATCCCCAAAAAGAAGGCGAGGCGGACCGAGCCTGCCCAGGCGCCCGTGGTGGTGGACGACCTGAGCCAGCTGGTGATGGCAACTCAGCCGAGGTCGAGTCCGATCTCAGAGAGGGGTACCCGTACCCGGATCATGTACGAGGTGCCGACTTCCAGCTCCCCCATATCCTTCCCTAAGGTATGGGTTTCTTCCATATTCATCTGTATCTCCTTTGTGATGTGTTACTGATTGTTTTGTATTTCAGGAAGTGAGTTCGATGATGGGGGAGCTGCAGCACATTGTCGGGTACATTGCCGAGGGCGTCTCTCGGTATGAGGCGTCGGAGAGGGAGCGGGCTGCTGCGGAGGCCGCGCTTGCTGCTGCGATGGCGGCTGCGAGGGCGGATGCTGATGCCGCGAGGGCTGCTGCGGAGGCCGCCCTGAAGAAGAAGGCCTGGGCATTGGAGGTTGCTCGGGCCGAGCTTGAGGAGGCGCGAGAGGAGGCGGCGGAGGCGAAGAAGAAGCTCGCCGAGGAGAGGAGCGCCCTGCTGGCGGGTCAAGGGCCGATGCTGAGGGCCTTCACCAGCAAACTCATCGAGTCGGAGAGCTTATCCTCTTTTATTTCCGACTTGGCCGCCGTGCTCAGGACGCGGGTGGTGTCAGACCACCTGGAGTATTTGGCGGCTGCCATGCCTGACTTCGACAAGGTCAATCATGGCTTGGTCGAGGTCGCTCCTCGGACGATGGAGAAGGACTATGCCCGGGTGATCGCCGAGGCGGGCTCCTTCCCCATGCTGGAGGCTTTGGCGGTCTCCACCTCCCTTCTGACGGTTGAGGCCGTGACCCAATGCAAGGAGGACGAAGACCTTGAGCTTGAGGATCCCCTCGCCGAGGTGCGGGCCGAAGTTGGGGAGGCGGGCCGAGCTCGACCTCCTTCCAAGGTCGGCAGCAGCAGGAGGAGCCGATGCAGAGGCCGGCCGCCGCCCGGCCAGAGAGGCGAGGGTCGTGAGCCCTTGTAATAGGTTCAATTGCCGGGTCATTAGGATCCCGAGCCTTGTAAATTTCCACTTTGTGAATAATAAATACACTTTTGAAATGAATGTGTTTTCCTTGTTTTAGCACTCTTCTTCGCAATATATTGGGCTCGATCATGAGTTATCGACCAAGTCGAAAGAAGTCCAAAGTGCCTTAGCCGAGAAGGACGAGGAGGTGTTGTTCGAGGAGCCGATCAGCCGAGTGACCAGCACTTTACGCAGCATGGATATCCAAGTCGCTGGGGTCGGTAGCTCGACGTCGTCGGCCGGGCTGGCGAGCAGCTGCAGGGCCAAACGCGAGGTGGCCCGTCTTCTGGCAGAGAACGAAGCCTTGAAGCTAAGAATCATGCATCTGGAAGTCCAGTAGGCGGATGTCTCTGCCGACATCGTTCAAGGCCGGTTGATGCAGTGTGAGGAACAGCTCGAGCTGGCGCAAGAGAAGTTGACACGGATCTCGGAGGAGCATGTTGAATATGAAGCGGTGATCCACCGATCTGGTGGCATTACTATATCCGAGGCCGATGACCGAGCTCAACTTCTGCTTGCCGAGGGAATGGTGTTGAGGGACGAGGAGGGGTCCGACAACAAGAATTATAA
Organism: Salvia rosmarinus; assembly: GCA_036937905.1. Taxonomy (NCBI): domain Eukaryota; kingdom Viridiplantae; phylum Streptophyta; class Magnoliopsida; order Lamiales; family Lamiaceae; genus Salvia; species Salvia rosmarinus. The sequence goes on from JAODLM010000785.1 coordinate 40,776, forward strand.
AGACTGCCTTGATGCCTTGGTCAAATGTCTTCAGCTGTACGAGCTCGTCCGGAAAAGACGTATGCCCGAGCCCCGTAGTCAGACTCCAGCCGACCCTGCCGACGTGAGAATTGAAGAAGTCGGGGCGGGTGGCGGTTATATGGATCATGCCGAGGTGCTTCGGCTGATGGGAGCGGACATTATGGAGATGTCAGTTCCATCATCAGGAGTTGGACGGGCGAGGGCCTCAGGTCGGCGAGGGAGGATATCAAGTCGGGGTCGAGGTCGTACTCCCGGTGGGGTCTCGAGATCAAGAGGCAGGGGTTCAACCTCGGCCCCAGGAGCGTCTACTTCAGGTCGGGGCGCTTCTGCGCTTGATCAAAGAGCGCCTGGAGTAGGCCGTGGTGACGCTGACCTCATCGACTGGGTGGAAGGCACCGAGTTCATCCCGGGTGTTCATCGTTGACCCGAGGACTTTGTTGCGAACTGGTGTAGCTTCAGCGAGACTTGGCGAAGTGGAGCTCGGAAGCCCGAATGAGTTGTATATAGCTTAGGACTTGGTTTGTAGCCATAAATGTATTTATACTTTGTACCGAAGTGTATATTTTCCCCCTAGAGAGGTACAAATATAGCTTAGAACTTGGTTTTTAGTCATAAATGTATTTAGACTGTATACCGAAGTGTATATCTTCCCAATAAAGGGGTATAAATTGTACGAGTTTCGATCTGGACGTCGTTTGCATGTAGATGTTCAATTTAATGAATCATCTGTATGCCTTGCATGTAGATGTTCAAATTAATGAGTAATCTGTATGCCTTGCACGTAGACGTTCAAGTTAATGAGTTATCTGTATGTGCCATCTTCGCCAGGGCGTCCCCTTTTGAAGGTTAATTATGTTTTATCCGAATGGATGTTCACATAAATATAAGATGAGACGAAGTGAAATACTCATTAGAAAAACAAGTGTTTTATTGATAAGTAAATAACATTGCACTTCGGAAAAGCGAAAAGAAGGCTAACATAATGCCGATCTGAAATCAAAGCTATGTAAAATACCTCCTCAAATGAGTGATATGCGGTGTTCGGGAATAAGTGCACCGGATAGGTGAGCAAGCTTATAGGCCCCTTTGCCGAGGTCCTCGTGAACGCGGTATGGTCCTTCCCATGTCGGATCTAACTTGTTAAGACGCTCGGCTTTACTGGCCTCATTGTTTCGCAGGACGAGGTCGCCTACTTGGAGTGTGGAGGCTTTTACCCTCTTGTTGTAGTACCTTGCGACCTGACACTTGTACTTGGCTTCATTGATGAAGGCGAGCTCACGTTTTCCTATAGAGCATCAAGGTTGACCAGGGTTCTCCTCGTTGTCGTCTTGGTCGAAGTGAAGAGTGCGTGGGCTCGGTGCGCCGATCTCACCGGTATGATAGCCTCGGTGCCGTAGACTAGGTGAAGGGCATTTCTCCGTGTGAAGTCCGAGGTGTCGCTCAGGACCGAGAGGACTTGAGGGAGATTCTCAACCCAATCACCTTTAGCTCGGTCTAACCTCTTTTTCAATCCTTGTACAATCATGCGGTTTGTCACTTCGGTCTGACCATTCGCCTGTGGGTGTGCAACCGAGGTGAACTGTTGTTTGATCTGGAGCTCTTCACACCATTCTTTGAAGTTTCTGTCGACGAATTGGGTGCCGTTGTCCGAGATCAAGACATGTGGTTGATAAATAAACCTCATTTTTACATGATTTATAAGGTTGTATTTGTCTCGTTTCTAATTGATAAAGGATTGTTTGAGCTGCATTTTTGATATATTTCATTTTCTTTAAAAGATATGATGCCGTGTGTAGTTTATGTTATTTTAGCACAGGTTTTGATCTAAAAATGGAGAAGACACACGAGCACGCATTTAAGCTTTGTTGGCTGGAGCTCGCGAGATGTCCTCGCGCATGATGAGTCGAGAAAAATGCACGCCTCGCGAGGGAAGAAAGGCTCGCAAGGAAGTCACGCGAGGCCTACACGCGAAGAAGAGGCAGACATGCCTCGCGACACGCTACCGCGACCATAGTTCGCGAGGCATTGCTCGCGAGGAAAACAGATGCGTGCACGGATGATTCCTTCACGACCCGGTATCGCGACCGAAGCTCGCGATGAGCATTCGTGAGGCGACACGGATATTGCATCACGACTAGCTCTCGCGACTGAAGCTCGCGAGGTAGAGGAGAGTGCGTCGCGGCGAGACTCTAGTCCGAGTGTATTTACAATCGAGTCCGAGATGGAGGCTTGCACTATGAACGAGAAGGGAGCTAGCAATTCATTATAAATAGGGAGATAGGCCTGTAGTTAAAAACATCATTCCAGAGCAGAACACAATTTCTTCTTTATTTTTCTTTTGCAAGTTCTTTTCTCGTTTAATTTAGTTTAGCTTTTACTTTCAGTATTTTCATTCCAATTTCATAGTTTAGTATTAGATTTCAGAATTTCTTCCAGATTCAAGTCGCTAGAATTGTTCTTCGTGGATTCTTACGGTTTTATCTATCTATCTTAATTTATGCTTTATTTATTTATTTATTGTTTTGTTATTTTAATTATGCGTAGCTAAAATTCCGTATTGATCCTAGGGTTTGTATGTCTAACTAGATTTATATAATTAATCTGTTGATACTGTTTTGTCGTCCCATTCATGATTTATAATCTTGGCTTTAATTCTCATGTGTTGGTGTTTGATCAATATTAATGCATGTTAGTTATGTGATTGATGTCCTGGCAGAATTAATTGCATAATCGATATCAGAAATTTATAATACGATTTTGCCTTGAGACCCGAGGAGATAGGTGAATGGGAGGTTAAATCTTTGTGTGCTTTTGGTAATTAGGTTACTTCTCTTGAGACCCGACGAGATAGAGTTTAGGCTAACCTACTACTATAGGTTGTCTGACGGAAACTATAGTTACATTAGTGATCCTTCATATGAATGTGGATTAAATTGGTAAGCAGGTTAATAGGTTAATTGTTGGTTTCAGATCTTGAAAGCAGTTTGGTTGAGCTTGTATACAATGTTTCTGTTACCACTATTACAATCTCCTATCGATTTGAATACTTGATTGCATATATCTGTGTCCCTTATCTCATATATAAGTTAGATCATACGGTGTGTAGAAGATCACGTAAGTCCGTATGATTGGTCAAGCTTTAATGAGATATAAAAGTTTCACACTTGAGACAACTTAAGGACGAGTTGTCGGTTTAGCCGCAATATAGATAAGAAGTGACTTGACTTAGTTGCTTGTCTATCTTTGATGCGTCTCGACGTATTGAAGGATCACGGTGAGATGTGTTCTTCTTTCTAACCGTCGTGAAGAACCAAGATCTCGGTGACTTACGATGATCTAAACCTCGATAAGGTATTAGGTGAGTATGAGTTGCTGACCATCACTTTGACTTGTTATGAGTGAGGGTTATATGTTCTAACCCAAGATTCTCCGCATCTTGGGTGGTGGCGATCTTGTATGTCACGCTAGTTATCTCATGTCGAGTCACCGTATCCGCTTAGGATGATGACGCCCCTTAAGGAGCTCAAAAGGTTTATTGTACTAAACCACGAGGTTGAGTTAGCTCAAGTACAATAATAAGGTTGAGTGGTACTACTTAAGAAATGAAGTTATTAATCGCTTTAAGCGATGATTGCTATAAATGATTAATGGACGTTCGATATCTTAAATACGGGATTCGTAATGTCTAAGTGCAAGCCCGACTCAACTTCGTAACAAAGGGTAAGTCAAGATTTATTCTCTAGTGGCATGAATAAATGTTTATAAATTAATTTATGTTCGGGTCAACATAAGATAATTAATTTATTTGAGGCCCATCTTTATTCCTTGCATTTGATCCACGGTCCGCCCATCCAGGCCCGTAGCAAGAGGAAAATCGGTGCCCCCTATTTCTCCTATGGCAAGATTTTATTCTCTTTATCCCACAAGGATATTATTATATTTATGGTATATGCATAGATCCTTTCCATATAAGATTATGGTAATAATCCAGAGAGTATGGAAATAATCCTTAGAGTATGGAAATAATCCTAAGATTATGGTAATTTTCCATATAGGATTATGGTAATTTCCATATAGGATTATGGTAATTTCCATATGGGATTAAGGTAGTGCATTATAAATATAAGGTATGAGATAAAGTCTAGGTTAATGGTCACATAATCCACACAATAATTTCGGACATCTCATAGTGTTTGAGAGAGATTTTCGTGAGTTTTGGTGAGAGAGCATTGGGTGATTTTCCGAAGCATTCTCCATAGATCGTCCTCACCGACGTTGGAGATTGGGCAACCGGGATACGATCGGAAGGTCAAAGCACGAGTCGATCCGCTCGATCCTTTCATCTCGCTCCATCGACCTCTTCAGATCCAAAGGTAAACACGTGAAAACCCTACGTGTTGCGATTAATTATATAGACGCATGCTAGGTTTATAATCAATGTATGGTGAATTAAATATCCAAGATGGATCCTCGGGGCGAGGGTTAACATATGTTTTCCCTACATTAATTATGTGAATTTGGTTAGGTTAAGTACATCCCTATGATCAGTCTTTCATATCTGATTTTATTCATATCTTTATTTTCGAGTCTAGTTTTATAATATTCTCTCTTGATATTTTGTTACCTGTATAATAATAAAGATTCTGTGTTAATTACTTGCTGTGTTCTCGAGTCGCAGTCCCTGTGGATACGATATAATATACTTGCTGTTTTACTATCATTTATTTGGTAGGAATATTAGCTATCAAAATTTCGCCGCTGTCGGGACCTGCTTAGATTACATAGTGATAATTTTACGGATTATAGTTATTAATTCAGGGCTTTAAAGAAAAATTTAAATATATATATATATATATATATATATATATATTCGTGTTGTTTCTTGATTTGACTTGATTTTTATCTCTCTCGCAGTTGCATGATTACAAGATCCCAAAGGAAAGAAATCATTCCATCGGATCTCGAGATCGACGATCATATAAGAGAAAGCCGAGAAAGAAGACAACAAGAAATGGCGATAGACGACCCCAAGTCCCGGATCGGATGGCGAGATGGAGGCAATGCTGGCAGCAATGCAACGCCAATTGGCGTTGAATAATCAGATGGGCCCGTTTGGTGAACGAGCACAGCCCATACCGCTCAACCACATGTACAGGGCCACCGACGGATCGGTTCCAAGGTGGAGGATGAGGCGAACGTCAATGCTAATAATTTTGAGCTGAAACCGCCTCATCAGCATGATCCAAGCGGAGCAGTTTGGGGAAGGGGTGACTGAAGACCCCAACGCGCATTTAGAGGCATTACTTGATATATGTGATACTATCAAGCAGAATGGAGTGCCAGCTGACGCTATCCGGATGCGAATGTTCATATTTTCACTCGGTCAAAGAAAGAGTGGTTCAAGAGTTTGGACGGATCAAGAATCACTACATGGGAGCAATTGTGCGAGAAATTCTCGTCCAAATACTTTCCACCGCTAAGGCTCGAAGATCATTGCGAAATCTCCCATTTTTCACAATTGGAGATGAATCAATATTGAAGCTCGGGCGATTCGTAAATCTGCTCGCAAGTGTCCACAAAGACATGGGTTTTCACCGAGCAACAAGTGACACAATTTTATAGTGGACTCAATGCTAACACCGTAGCATTGTAGATGCATCAGCCGGATGATGCCTTCTCAATCGTGGAATAGACGAAGCATTGAGAATTATTGAGGAGATGGCATCCAATAGCTATCAATGGTCGATGGAGAGGTAGCCGATCAGAAGAGTGGCCGCTGCCGAGTTGGATAATAGATATAATGATCTGTTAGAGAAATTTACATCTCTACAGAAGGAGTACGAAGTTGAGAGAAAAGGGCAAATGACCGTGGCCATGGCGCAGAATATCGAGGAGGTTCAATATTTGAACCAAAGGAGTAATGGCCAAGGAAATCAGAGTGGGAACCCGCCTTATCATCCCAACAATAGGAATCATCCAAATTTTTCCTATGCCAATGCACAGAATGCTCAGCAACCACCACCTGGTTTTGCTGTGAATAATGGAATGATTGTGGAGCCCAAGAAGCCGAGCCTTGAAGAGATGATGCAGCAAGTGTTGGCGAGCAATCAACAAATAGCGGCGAGTCACCAACAAATTGTGGATCAACAAAATATTCAGATCCAGCAGCTTGGGAATAGGATGAACGCTCTGGAGAGCACAGTCAACGCCATCAAAAATACGGTGATAGCCATTGGAAAACAGGTAAAGATGATTGAGAACCAAGTGGGGCAGATGGCCAATGAAAGAGCTGGAATGCACAGGCAAGGTCAATTCCCAAGCAACACTGAGCAAAATCCGAAGAATCATAATCCTCCAAACCAATGCAATGCAATATATTTGAGGAGCGGAGCTTCATATGAAAATCATCCGGAGTATGAAGGCTCGCGAGCAATTGACGCGAAGAATGATGGAGAGCGCATCGCGAGAGAATTCAGAAGAAGCATCTCGTAAGAGAAGGAGAGAAAGGAACACGCGCAAGCTGAAAACGCGAAGGATCAGCCAACGCTCCCAAAACCGACAGCTCCATTCCCTCAGCGCATTGGGAAGACGAAATATGACGAGGAGTTCGCCGATTCAAAGAGATGTTCCAAAAAGTGAACATTAATATACCTCTTTTTGATGCTCTTCGGAATATGCCCGGATACGTCAAATTTCTCAAAGATGCAGTGGCGAATAAGAAGAAGTTGGGGAAATTTGACAAGATCAACCTCTCTGAAGAATGCAGTGCTATCTTGCAGAGAAAGTTGCCACTGAAACAAAAAGACCCGGGGAGCTTCACTTTGGAGTGCGAGATTGCCGAGCATACCTTCCCCAACGTGTTGTGTGATTTAGGAGCGAGCATAAACCTGATGCCATTATCTGTGTTCAACCGCTTGGAGCTGGGTAAAATGAAGAAAACGTCCATTTCATTAATGATGGCTGACAGGTCAGTCACATACCCTAAGGGAATAGTTGAGGATGCGTTGGTAAGAGTTCGGGATTTTGTCTTTCCTGCTGATTTCGTTATTTTAGACATTCCTGAATTTAAAAATCAACCACTAATCTTGGGTCGGCCTTTTCTAGCAACTGGTCGTGCTTTAATTGATGTGCAGGAAGGTGATCTAACTTTTCGTGTCAACGATGAGGAGCTAAAAATTTCAATCTATGACGCCATCCCGCGACACGAAAGTTCAGAGCATGAAGAGTGTCATTCAATCACCACAGTTCCTGCTAGCCAAATCTCGAGCTTAGATGTCAACCGACCAATTGACAAGGATGCTACAAAAGAAGAGATGGACTCGGCATGGAACTCCGAGTGACTTGTTCAAGTTTAGGGGAGGCCACTTCCACACTCAGTGGTGGTCTGCGGTAAATGAAAATTATGGAGGCAAGCACAGATTTGGGAAGAAGTCTGCTGCCAAAACGCCAGATTGATCGGGTATGAAATGATCTAGCTAAAGACATTTAAATTTAGCACTTGTTGGGAGGTAACCCAACGTTTTTCTTTCTTTTGTTTTGTTTTTGTTTTTGTTCTGTTTGTTTTTGTTTTGTTGTTTGGGTTTTGTGTCTGTTTTGAGTTGAGTTGAATGACGAGCAGCCGATGATGAGAATTGTTTTTATTAGAAAATTTGATTGCAACTGATTTTGTGAGGCAAAGCATGTTATGATTATTGTGAGTATTAAGCCTTTGAAAACTTGATCACACTTTTGAAACCTGTGAGACTTGAGCTTTTGACTGTCATATCTTGTCAGTCTTGTTTTTTTCTGTGTGAATAGTTTGAAATAGCATGTGTTTCTCTAGAACTTGCTCTGGTTCTTTTTCGAGGTTGCATTGATGTGCTTAAGAATTATGAGATGATATTAGGCATTCTTTTCTTAGCCTATACACTATCCAAACACTAACCTGTTATGTTATTATCCTTTGATGAGCCGCTTGAGCCTACCTTATTCTTTCATACAAAGATGGGTCAAGTTATGTAGTTAGTGATATTTGGTCATTGAATTGAGGGTTGAGAAAAACAAAGGAAAGAAAGAAAATAGATAATGAGAAAGTGATTATTAAAAATAGTTGCTTACTCATATAAGTTCAAATAAAAGGTAAAAAAAAAAGTTTGACACAAGTGTGTGAAAAGAACATAAGTGGGTAAGTTACTAGTGCATTGAGATGATTATATTACTTATATGAAAATTGTGGAATTTTTAGAAAAAATGACTTTTTGGTGTAGAGATTTGAAATGAATTGTGAAAGTTTGGGAATTATGTATTGTGATACTTATGGTGTTTTTCATTATGGGATTATGAGTCATTTAGCCTAAATATATCCTACCTTACCAAAGAGCCTACATTATAACCTTTTATAAGACCTTTTTTATCTTAGTTCTTGAGCACATATTTGAGCAATGGAGAATTAGACGATTTGTAAACTTATGGTAGATTCCATGTGTTTTTAAACTTTGAGAGTATACACATCATCCTTGATACACTTGAGTGTTTGAGATTTCTTATATATCCATGTCGTGAGGATTCAAGTTGGAGAAGGCTTGTGCTTATGATTATTATGATGTGTAGAGTTTAACGAAAGATGTTGTGATTTGATTCATTTGAGTGAATCGTTTATTGCTCATTGCTCTGAGGCTTATTGCTTTTGTCATTCGACTCTTTGCTTATCGTTGGTCGTCTCTCTTATGTTCTAATTTGTTTGAGGACAAACAAAAGGGTAAGTTTGGGGGAGTTGATAAACTTCATTTTTACATGATTTATAAGGTTGTATTTGTCTCGTTTCTAATTGATAAAGGATTGTTTGAGCTGCATTTTTGATATATTTCATTTTCTTTAAAAGATATGATGCCGTGTGTAGTTTATGTTATTTTAGCACAGGTTTTGATCTATAAATGGAGAAGACACACGAGCACGCATTTAAGCTTTGTTGGCTAGAGCTCGCGAGATGTTCTCACGCATGATGAGTCGAGAAAAATGCACGCCTCGCGAGGGAAGAAAGGCTCGCAAGGAAGTCGCGCGAGGCCTACATGCGAAGAAGAGACAGACATGCCTCGCGACACGCTATCGCGACCATAGTTCGCGAGGCATTGCTCGTGAGGAAAACAGATGCGCGCACGATGATTCCTTCGCAACCCGGTATCGCGACCGAAGCTCGCGATGAGCGTTCGCGAGGCGACACGGATATTACGTTGTGACTAGCTCTCGCGACTGAAGCTCGCGAGGTAGAGAGAGTGCGTCTCGTGAGGCGAGACTCCTAGTCCGAGTGGATTTCTGAATCAGAGTCCGAGATGGAGGAGGCTTGCACTATGAACGAGAAAGGGAGCTAGCAATTCATTATAAATAGGGAGATAGGCCAGTAGTTAAAAACACCATTCCAGAGCAGAACACAATTTCTTCTTTATTTTTCTTTTGCAAGTTCTTTTCTCGTTTAATTTAGTTTAGCTTTTACTTTCAGTATTTTCATTCCAATTTCATAGTTTAGTATTAGATTTCGAATTTCTTCCGGATTCAAGTCGCTACAATTGTTCTTCGTGGATTCTTACGGTTTTATCTATATATCTTAATTATGCTTTATTTATTTATTTATTGTTTTGTTATTTTAATTATGCGTAGCTAAAATTCTGTATTGATCCTAGGGTTTGTATGTCTAACTAGATTTATATAATTAATCTGTTGATCTTGCTTTTGTCAGTCCCATTCATGATTTATAATTCTTGGCTTTAATTCTCATGTGTTGGTGTCGATCAATATTAATGCATGTTAGTTATGTGATTGATGTCCCAAGGAATTAATTGTATAATCGATATCGAAATTTATAATACGCTTTTGCCTTGAGACCCGAGCGGAGATAGGTGAGTGTAGGAGGTTAAATCTTTGTGTGCTTTTGGTAATTAGCTTACTTCTCTTGAGACCCGACGGAGATAGAGTTTAGGCTAACCTACTACTATAGGTCATCCCGACGAAACTATAGTTACATTAGTGATCCTTCATATGAATATGGATTAAATTGGTAAACAGGTTAATAAGTTAATTATGTGAATTTGGTTAGGTTAAGTACATCCCTATGATCAGTCTTTCATATCTGATTTTATTCATATCTTTATTTTCGAGTCTAGTTTTATAATATTCTCTCTTGATATTTTGTTACCTGGATAATAATAAAGATTCTGTGTTAATTACTTGCTGTGTTCTCGAGTCGCAGTCCCTGTGGATACGATATAATATACTTGTTGTTTTACTATCATTTATTTGGTAGGATTATTAGCGATCGGTGGTATGTCGAGCGGCAACCACGTTTTCCACACGAATGTCCGAATCCTTACGCCGTGAGGTTTGAAAGAGGCTCCGCTCGACCCATTTGTGAAGTAGTCTATGGCTACGACCAAGCATCGGAGCCGACACGGTGCTCGGTCGAAGGACCAACGATGTCGATTCCCATTGCATGAAAGGCCAAGGACTCGAAGGCTGCCGAGGTCGGCCTGTGGTAGCTTCTTGACCGTGGCGTGAAGTCGACACTTCGGCACTTTTTGACGAGCTCGGCCAATCTTGACGAGGGGGCCAAGAATACCCCGACCTCGGCGTCTTCTTTGAGAGAGCTCGTGATCCGATGTGGCTTCCACAAGATCCCATGAATCTCGCTTAATCGTAATCCGCCTCTTCCGCCCAAGGCATCTCGTGAGTGGTTGAAGGTGGATTTCTGTAGAGAGTGCCTTCATGCGTGAGGTACTTTTGGGACTTGACCATCATCTTTTGGCTTCGAGCCGATCTTGGGGTAGTACACCTTCTTCCGTGATATGCCTTTATAGGAGATATCCAGTTCGGTTCTATCTCAGTGATGATGCCGATGTGGGGCTCCGCAATGCTTCTGGAATGAATCTCTCCACCGGTGGATTCGCTGATAACGAAGCCAATTTATCGAGGATGTCACCGGTGTTCTCCCTCGTGGATATCGATGAATTGTGGAATACCGAACGAGGTCAAGATCTCCTTAGCCTTCTCAAGGTATTGCTTCATTCGATCATCTTTGGCCTCGTATTTGCCTAAGACTTGGTTTACCACGACCTGGGAATCTCCAAAGATTTGGATCTTTTCCATTTTCAATTCCCTCGCGAGACGGAGTCCTGAGATCAGTGCTTCATACTCCACCTCGTTATTTGTGGTCGGGAAGGAAAACTGAAGTGCATAGGTTACTTCTTGTTTTTCCGGGCCGAGGAGCAAGATGCCTGCTCCGCTACCTGTTTTGCACGACGCTCCATCCACGTACATCTGCCAACAGCCATCAGGTAGATCGAGGATAGGTTCCTCCATTGTGAGAGCGGAGGTCGGAGTGACCTCTCTGGTGGGGCTGACCTCTGTAAATTTGACCTCTGCCAGGAAGTCAGCTAGAGCTTGCCCCTTTATGGCCGGTCTGGGGGAGTATAAGATGTCATGCTCGCCGAGCTCCAATGCCCACTTGGCTATACGCCCTGATGATTCTGGTTTTGACAAGACTTGTCTCAAGGGTAAGTCAGTCAGTACCTGGATTGAATGGGCTTAGAAATAAGGTCGGAGACGTCGCTTGGCATTCACCAGTGCCAACGCTAATTTTTCGAAGCTGGTGTACCTAGTCTCCGGTCCTTTGAGAGCTCGGCTGATGAAGTAGATAGAGAGTTGTCGTCCGATCTCATCTCGCACCAGTACCGCACTGATTGGCTCGTCCGAGGCGGCCAGATATAAAGAAAGGAGCTCGCCTTCTTTCGGGGCGGACAGTGTGGGCAGGTCGGCGAGGTACTCTTTCAGCTGGGTGAAGGCGACATGGTGTTCTTCCTTCCAAGCGAAGTCCGGGGCTCTTCTTAAGATCTTGAAGAAAGGAAGTTGCTTCTCGGCAGCCCGGGATAGGAATCTGCTGAGGGCGGCCAAGCATCCGGTGAGTTTGTGGATCTCACGGATTGTCTTCGATACTTGCATGTCAAGTATCGATTCACCTTGGTGGGATTGGCTTTCAAGCCTTCTTGGGAAACCCAGCAACCCAAGAATTTTCCCGTCTTCACCATGAATGTGCACTTTTGGGGGTTGAGCTTGAGGTTGGCCGACCTGAGGAGTTGGAGGATAATTTTGAGGTCGTTGGCGCAACTTTCTGTTTTTTGGCTTTTGACCACGATGTCGTCGACGTAGACCTCGACGATCTTCCCAATATGATCTTTGAATATTGCGTCAACCATCCTTTGGTAGGTAGCTCCGGCGTTTTTCAGGCCGAAAGGCATTTTTCAGTATGCGAAGACACCGAAGTCAGTGATGAACGCCGTTTTTGGAGCATCCTCCTTACTCATCAAGACTTGGTGGTACCCCTTGTACAGATCCAGGAAACTGAAAATCTCGTGGCCCACCAGTGCCTCCACTTTCTTGTCAATATCAGGGAGGGGGTAACAATCCTTCGGGCAGTGTTTGTTGAGGTCGGTATAGTCGACACACATGCGCCACCCCCCTCCCGGCTTTCGGACCACGAATGGATTAGCCATCCAGGTCGGGTACTTGACCTCGAACAGGATTTTGGCCTCTTGGAGTTGGGTCACCTCATCTCTTATGACCTGGTTGCGCTCTGCCGCAAACCCTCTTTTCTTCTGTCGAACTGGTTTGGTTGCCGGGTCGATGTTGAGCCGGTGAGTGATGAGCTCGGGTGACACTCCAGTCATGTCGAGTGGGGACCATGCGAACACGTCCCTGTATTCCCTCAGAAGCTGCACGACGAGCTATCGAATATCAGTTGGACCCTGGGTGCCGACCTTGACGACCTTGGAAGGGTCGTCATCGTATAATTGGAGGTCGTCAGTTAGATCGTCTCGGGGTTGCAGCTTCTGAGGTTTCTGTAGTTGCTAGGCCTGAGGTAAGGCTACATCCTAGGTTGAGACTCGTAAGCATTCCTTAGCTGCCGTTTGGTCACCCTGGATGCTTAACACTCCCACCGGGGTGGGTATCTTGATGGTGAGGTGGTAGACCGAGCAGACGGCCTTGGTGGCGTAGAGCCAGTCTCTCCCCAGGATGATGTTGTATGGAGAGGGAGCTCGGACCAAGAAGAACTGGATGGCCTTGGTGACCGACTTGGGAGCACGTCCCACCGTGACCGGAAGGGTGATAACGCCTTCTGGTTGGACTGTCTCCTGAGTGAAGCTCCGGAGTTTGGACGGTGCGGGATGTATTTGGATCCCTCCGACCTCGAGTTTGTCCAGGCAGCTCTGGAAGATGATGCTGACAGAGGCTCCGATGTCGATGTAGACTCTGTGTGTTGGATTTGTATACTGAAAGCAGTTTGGTTGAGCTTGTATACAATGTTTCCTGTTACCACTATTACAATCTCCTATCCGATTTGAATACTTGATTGCATATATCCGTGTCCCCTTATCTCATATATAAGTTAGATCATACGATGTGTAGAAGATCACGAAGTCCGTATGATTGGTCAAGCTTAATGGCCGAGACAACTTAAGGACGAGTTGTCGGTTTAGGCTCGCAGATAGATAAGAAGTGACTTGACTTAGTTGCTTGTCTATCTTTGATGCGTCTCGACGTATCAAGGATCACAATGAGATGAGTTCTTCTTTCGACCGTCGTGAAGAACCAAGATCTCGGTGACTTACGATGATCTAAACCTCGATAAGGTATTAGGTGAGTATGAGTTGTCACCATCACTTTGACTTGTTATGAGTGAGGGTTATATGTTCTAACCCAAGATTCTCCGCGATCTCGGGTGGTGGCGATCTTGATGTCACGCTAGTTATCTCAGACGAGTCACCGTATCCGCTAGGATGATGACGCCCCTTAAGGAGCTCAAAGGTTTATTGTACTAAACCCCGCAGTTGAGTTAGCTCAAGTACAATAATAAGGTTGAGTGGTACTACTTAAGAAATGAAGTTATTAATCGTTTTAAGCAGTCAGATTGCTATAAATGATTAATGGACGTTCGATATCTTAAATACGGGGATTCGTAATGTCTAAGTGCAAGCCCGACTCAACTTCGGTAATAAAGGGGTAAGTCAACATTCTTTCTCTAGTGGAATGATCGAATGTTTATAAATTAATTTATGTTCTGGGCTGAACATAAGATAATTAATTTATTTGAGGCCCATCTTTATTCCTTGCATTTGATCCCTGGGCTGGCCCATCCAGGCCGTAGCTAAGGAAAATCGGCGCCTCATGCTCCCAATGGTAAGATTTTATTCTCTTTATCCCACAAGGATATTATTATATTTATGGTATATGCATAGATCCTTTCCATATAAGATTATGGTAATAATCCAGAGAGTATGGAAATAATCCCAAAGTATGGAAATAATCCTAAGATTATGGTAATTTTCCATATGGGATTATGGTAATTTCCATATAGGATTATGGTAATTTCCATATAGGATTATGGTAATTTCCATATGGGATTAAGGTAGTGCATTATAAATATAAGGTATGAGATAAAGTCTAGTTAATGATCATTAATCAAGACATCATTATTTTCGAGAATTCCATAAGCTCTTGAGAGATTTTCAAAATTGTGTAGAGAGAAAGAGGGTGATTTTCCAAGCATTCTCCATAGATCGTCCTCACTCGACGCTGGAGATTGGGCAACCGGATACACCCGGAAGGTCAAAGCACGAGTCCGATCCGCTCGATCCGCTCATCTCGCTCCATCGACCTCTTCGATCCAAAGGTAAACACGTGAAAACCCCTACGTGTTGCGATTTAATTATATAGACGCATGCTAGGTTTATAATCAATGTATGGTGAATTAAACACCCAAGATGGATCCTCGGGCGAGGGTTAACATATGTATTCCTACATTGGTATCGAGCACAGGATCGAATCTTGGCTCGCTGGATTAATTCACGCTTGATTATTACGTGCGTTTTAATAATTGTGGATCCGCTGCTCATCGTGGCTCGCTTATTATTTTTGTTGGTTTTGTTTTACACCACGAGAAAATCCGTAGTTAGATTAGATTTTATTATGTAAATCTTATCTGTAAAAGAAGAACGAAGACGAAAGAACGAAGAACGAAACGACGGGAAAACAGTCTCTCGGTCCGTCATCCGGTGGTTTCATGGCGAGCCTCATGGTCGCGAGGGCGATCGCGAGGGCTGCGGGCGACGGGGCACGCGTTCTCGCGCGAGATCCCTGGCACCTAGCGAGCGAGCTCGCGGTCGCGAGGATTACCCGCGAGGTTGCGCGGCCGTCGAGCTAGCGGGCGGGCGACGCGCGCGTTCGCGCTCGAGAAACCCGGCTGGCGAGCAAACTCGCGGTCGCGAAGTTTCGCCGGCGGCGACGATGTCTCGGCAGACGTTCGGCGCCGGGCGGTGGCAGCGCGTTCGCTGCCGTCGGGTCGCGGTCACCTTAGCGATCGCGAGGTAGCCCGCGAGGACACGCGAGCACGCGGCGACAAAGAAGCGGGGCGCGGCCGGGCTCTTGCCTCAGCGCCGCGCCCAAAGATGATTGGCCGACCGGCCCGCACCCGCTTCCAGTTTTCCGTCCGTGCCCGCACGCGAGGCCCATTTGTTGAATCCGTCCGTGCCTGCACGCGAGGCCCGTCAAGTTTAATTGCACTTTGTAAATCTATGTAATAGATTAGATTTAAATGTGCGGGTTTCACGATTGGGCGCGATGAACGTTTTATTTTATTTTTATCGCTCATATGCATGTCGTGGATGTTTAAATTGTGCGGTAGCATGCTATGTATGTTTATATTACGCTGACAAACCTTTAAGTGTTTTACGAATTGATGCGCATAGTAAGCATGCTAGGTTTATCGCGCTTATCAAGCATATTTTAGAATTACTGCGAGCATGTTTTACATGTTGAGTTCTATAGAAAAGCATGCTAGGATTACGTGATCTCGCATGGACAAACCTTTGAATAAAAAGACTAAGCAAGCAACCCGACAAATTAATTTTTCAAATTAAAATGTCAAGACCTCCACTTTTTGATCTCTAAACAAAGTGAGACGACTGTGAGTAAACGCCCACACGCATGGCTTGCTTGCACTGCTTATCATAAGTTTGTTAGATGAGATTTCTAAATAAAACATTTTAAATCTATTGAGAAGTGGGAGTTTCATGTAAACGCCCACACGCGTGGCTTGCATGTGCGATTTTCATAAGTTCTCTAGAGATAGATATAAAATGAGATAACAAAAAATTTGAATTGGGCGGTATGGTCCGAGTGAGTATACCAATTCTAAGAATTAGATCTTCTATTTGTTAAAATTGTGGTCATTGCTTAGACATCACCTCAAGTACAACTTCCCGCGAAGTCCCTTCTTGCGATAGTGATGTGGTCTAGTAAGGTCCAATCATTAATTTCATTTGTCATAAGGATAAGTTGACATGGATTGAAATTAAATGACTAAAAGGTATATTTTAGTCCGGTCGAGGGGTTCATGTAAACGCCCACACGCGTGGCTTGTATGTGGATTCCTTGGGCGATTGAGGTTTCAATTAATATTGTTTTATCAAAAGGTTACAATATTATTATTACGAATTATTTGCGATCGTATGCTTATGTGTTTTACATTATCGCTTCGAGATATGTCTCTTACGCCGATTATCAATATGCTCGCACAAAACCGTTATCCGTCCAAATTTTATCGAGTGGAAATGAAACATGGAATATGTTCTTATCATTGAAGAACACATGTTTGTTCTCACTACTCCTAAACCTCGATGCCCTTCGACGCGTCGACTAATGAGCAATGAGAGTCGGCGAGACTTTGGAATAAGTCAAACAATATGGCTAAATGCTATATGATGACTACGATGTCCAAAGGCTTGCAAACCGCAAAGATCGATCGATGGTGACGCGATCGATATTTGGTCAAGTCTCGAGAGTAAGTTTGGGCGGTCGGATCGACAATCCGCTTCCACACAATGAGAGAAATCTTGGCGTGTAAGATGGAAGAAGGAAGTTCGTCCATGAACATGTCTCCCACACGACTCATCTCATGGATAGTCTTGATCGGTTGGGAGGAGGTATTGACGGCGGCCAAGGTCGATATCATCCTCAATACACTGCCCAGTCTTTTGAGAACTTTCGCGTGAATGCGATCATGAGCAAGACCGAGTTTACACTTAGTCAGTTGCTTAATGATCTCGTTGCTGCGGAAGGAGTTATGGGAAAAGGAGCACATGCTCTTGCTAGCACATCTAAGGGCCCAAAATTTTCATCGCAAAATGGAAATAGAAAAAGGGGTACCAAAGGTGGTAGAGGCAAGGGAAATAGTGGGAGTAATGGGAGCAAGAACATGGTTGCCACCGGAGGCTTGAAGAAGCCAAAGGAGAAGGGCAAGTGCTTCAAGTGCGGTAAGACGGGCATTGAAGGCCAAGTGCCCTATGCTCGAGGCTCAGGTACGCCGTTTGCTTTAGTGACGGAAACATGTTTAGCGACTTGTTCTACCCATTCTTGGGTAGTAGATCTGCGTATCGATCATGTTTGTTACACCTGCGGGGTTCCCGCGACAAGGAGGCTGTTTGATGGCGAGATAACGATCTCCATGGGCAACGCGAAAGTCAAGCATTGCAGTTGGAGATGTTTCTTTATGTTTTGGGACAACAGCTTTAGTTTTGAAAGACGCTTTATATGTGCCGGATTTTCGGTGGAACCTTGTTTCGCTTTGAAATTATTTAATCATGGATATTCTTTATTTTTGATAGTGGTGTTTCTATCATAAGAAATGACGAAGTTATACGTGTTGGCACCTTATATAATTCGCTTTATACTATTTCGCAAAACATAATACCTATAACTATGTTGCATCTTCATCAAACCCTAAAAGAGAAAGTTTTCTTCGCAAGATGACTCTACTTTTCTCTCGGCATCTTAGATTAGGTCACATCAATCTAAATAGGATCCAAAGGTCGGCTAAGAATGGAGCGTTGGGGAATCTCACGGTTACTCCGTTCGGTCTGCGAATCTGTATAGAAGGAAGATGTCGACTGCACCCTTCAAAGCGAAGGGTTATAGAGCCAAAGAAATGTTGGAGTTAGTCCATTCGACCTATGAGACCGATGTCCACACAAGCTCGTGGAGGGTACAGTATTTTGTCACTTTCATTGACGATTACTCAAGGTACGGATACATATACTTGCTTCACCGAAGTCCGAATGCTTTGAGAAATTCAAAGAGTTTAAAGGCGGAAGTGGAGACGAAGCTAGGTAAAGTATCAAGTCATCTGCGTTACGATCGCGGTGGCGAATACCTCGATAACGAGTTTATGGACTATCTAGTGAAGTGTGGGATTACATCCCAAATAAGATTTCACCAGGCACACCACAAGAAATGGTGTGTCGAGCGAAGAAATAGGACTCTTTTGAAATGGTTAGATCTATGATGAGTTATGCTACATTGCCTATTTCGTTCGGGATATGCCTTTGAGGCAGTGCATACTTGCTAAATCTAGTACCGTCCAAGTCGGTCGAAAAGACCCCTTCGAAGTTGTGGTTTGGGCGAAGCCGGTTTAAGCCACATAAAGATATGGGGCGATCCGACTGCGTCTTTGAACAAGAAAGTCGACAAGTTGGAGGCTAGATCCGACGCAAGGCTCATTTATTGGCTATCCTAGAGGAGCGAAGGTGGTTTATTCTATAGTCCTAAGGATCGAAAGGTCATTATTAGACTAATGCCCGATTCTTAGAAGAGGATTATATGAAAATCATAAGTCCAAAGTTGAAATCATTCTTCAAGAATTAGAAGATGATCGTATTCCACCACCGATTAGGCCAAAGTGCGAGATGTCGAGTCTAGTGGGAGGATCGACACCGATACTTCAAGAAATTGAAGTGGGTCGAGTTCATTGGAGATACCGACCGTACAAGTGGTACCTACACAGCAAGTTGTGCAAGTTAGAGAACCACAAGTATCTGCACCCACCGCTGCCATTGTGCTGTAGAACCTCGTCAGAGTGGGAGGGTTGTTCGTCAACCCGAGCGATTTATGTACGTGGGTGAATCTTGGTTTAGTCCCAGAGATTTAACATGCAATAATCGACCCATGGACATACTGAGGAGGCAATACAAGATATTGATGCAAGATCATGGCACACCGCTATGGACTTAGAAATGGAGTCCATAACGGCTATGGATGTATATGAAAGACACCTCTACCGGATGGCAAGGAAGCCATAGGTAGTAAGTGGATATCAAGAGGAAGAGATTCCGATGGAGAGGTTTCGCTTTTAAAGCCGGGCTTGTGGCGAAGGGTACACTCAGATTGAGGGCATCGATTTCGATGAGACCTTTTCGCCAGTAGCAATGCTCAAGTCCATCGAATTCTTACGCCATAGCAGCCCACTTGAACCTAGAGGTTTGGCAAATGGATGTTAAAACCGCTTTTCTAAACGGTTACCTTGAGGAAGGTAGAGACATCTATATGCAAAGAACAGAAGGTTATGTGGTAAAGGGTGAAGAGCATCTAGTATGGAAGCTTAAGAAGTCCATTTATGGACTTAAGCAGCCTCGATCATGGAACTTACGCTTTGACGAGGTAGTAAAGTCCCATGGATTTACCAGTTGCTAGCGAGAGTTGTGTGTATCGGTTAGATGTCAACGGTGATGTGGTATTTCTTGCACTTTATGTAGATGACATCCTTCTAGTTGGCAACAACGTGAAGTCATATCGACGTAAAGAGTTGGCTATCCGATCGGTTTCAAATGAAAGACTTAGGAGATTTAGCGTACATTCTTGGGATCAAGGTTTACCGAGATCGCAAGAAGAAAATGTTGAGCTTATCTCGCGCCTTACATTGATATCTTGTGATTACTCGCTTTAGTATGCGACCGCCAAGAAATGATTGCTACCTTCGCACATGGCGTTCCTTTATCTAAAACGCAATCACCTATAACCGCAAAGGAGATAGAGGAATGAGACAAGTTCCTTACGCTTCCGCCGTAGGAAGTCTCATGTACGCAATGCTATGCACGAGGCCCGATATACGCTGTCACGGTAGCATAGTAGCTAGATATCGCCTAACCTGGACAAGCTCATTGATCGCGATGAAAGCATATACTCAAGTACACGAAAAGGACTCGAGATTATAGGCTGGTTTACCATGCGTATAGTCTAATGCCTTTGGGTTATCTGCACTCGGATTTCCAAGCCGACCGTGATAAGAAAAAGTCGAACCTCGGCTATGTGTTTACCTTGGGAGGTGGAGCCGTATCTGGCGGAGTGCAAAGCAGCGATGCATTGCGGACTCTACCATGGAAGCCGAATATGTAGCCGCCTTGAGGCTTCTAAGGAGGCATTATGGTTCAAGAACTACCTCATGGATCTAGGTGTGGTACCGGTTTGCCCAAGAGTATCATAGTTTCATCGTGATAACTCGGTGCGATGGGCAAACTCGAAGGAACCACGGACCCACAAGGCGACAAAACACATAGAGAAAGTACCATGTCATACGAGAAATCGTTAGACGAGGTGACGTGCTGATTGAAAAGATTGATCGACGGAAAATCTAGCGGATCCATTCACGAAGAGCCTGCGCAAAAAGTCTACGATGGACACGTTAGAGGACTTGATTATGCTTGATGGCACCCACTTAGAAAGGAAACTTTTGTATAAGTGGGAGAAGCAAAGTGATGGTTGTTTGTAATAGCTAGTAGAAAGACACATTGTATACTAAAAGTTTGCTTTAGTATAAGTGGGAGATTGTTGGATTTGTATCTTGAAAGCGGTTTGGTTGAGCTTGTATACAATGTTTCTGTTACCACTATTACAATCTCCTATCCGATTTGAATACTTGATTGCATATATCTCAGTGTCCCTTATCTCATATATAAGTTAGATCATACAAAGGTGTGAAGATCACGTGTCTCGTATGATTGGTCAAGCTTAATGAGATATAAAAGTTTCACACCGAGACAACTTAAGGACGAGTTGTCGGTTTAGGCTGCGAGATAGATAAAGTGACTTGACTTAGTTGCTTGTCTATGCCGGATGCGTCTCGGCGTATTGAAGGATCACGATGAGATGAGTTCTTCTTTCGACCGTCGTGAAGAACCAAGATCTCGGTGACTTACGATGATCTAAACCTCGATAAGGTATTAGGTGAGTATGAGTTGTTGACCATCACTTTGACTTGTTATGAGTGAGGGTTATATGTTCTAACCCAAGATTCTCCGCATCTTGGGTGGTGGCGATCTTGTATGTCACGCTAGTTATCTCAGACGAGTCACCGTATCCGTTTAGGATGATGGCGTCCCTTAAGGAGCTCAAAGGTTTATTGTACTAAACCCCGCAGTTGAGTTAGCTCAAGTACAATAATAAGGTTGAGTGGTACTACTTAAGAAATGAAGTTATTAATCGCTTTAAGCAATCGATTGCTATAAATGATTAATGGACGCTCGATATCTTAAATACGGGATTCGTAATGTCTAAGTGCAAGCCCGACTCAACTTCGGTAATAAAGGGTAAGTCAACATTCTTTCTCTAGTGGAATGATCGAATGTTTATAAATTAATTTATGTTACGGGTGAACATAAGATAATTAATTTATTTGAGGCCCATCTTTATTCCTTGCATTTGATCCCTGGTGGCCCATCCAGGCCCGTAGCCAAGGAAAATCGGCGCCTCATGCTCCCAATGGTAAGATTTTATTCTCTTTATCCCACAAGGATATGATTATATTTATGGTATATGATAGATCCTTTCCATATAAGATTATGGTAATAATCACGAGAGTATGGAAATAATCCTGAAAGTATGGAAATAATCCTAAGATTATGGTAATTTTCCATATGGGATTATGGTAATTTCCATATAGGATTATGGTAATTTCCATATGGGATTAAGGTAGTGCATTATAAATATAAGGTATGAGATAAAGTCTGAGTTAATGATCATTAATCAAGACATCATTATTTTCGAGAATTCCATAAGCTCTTGGAGAGATTTTCGAAAATTGTGTAGAGAGAAAAGAGGGTGATTTTCCGAAGCATTCTCCATAGATCGTCCTCACTCGACGTTGGAGATTGGGCAACCGGGATACAGTCCAGAAGGTCAAAGCACGAGTCCGATCCGTTCGATCCGTTCATCTCGTTCCATCGACCTCTTCAGATCCAAAGGTAAACACGTGAAAACCCCTACGTGTTGCGATTTAATTATATAGACGCATGCTAGGTTTATAATCAATGTATGGTGAATTAAACACCCAAGATGGATCCTCGGGGCGAGGGTTAACATATGTATTCCCTACACTGTGGACGTTCTTGTTGCCCACCACGGCTTGTATAGTAATAGCGTCTTGGTGGGGCATGATCTTGGGCACTGGGTCGTCATTGGAGAACACGACGTTCTCACCGTCCCGGAGTCATTTGTTTTTTGGCTCCTCGGGGGTCGATCTCCGAGCTTCAGTTTTCAACGACGACCTCGTCGTACCTATGGACAGTCTGGTGATGGCGTAGACTTGCTCCATGGCGTTGGGACCATCGTCCTCGTCATCTTCAGGCTGGGTCGTCGTCGAGGTCGGCCCGCAGTTGTTGCCACCTCCATTCTTTCCTCTGCGTTTCTTATTCCCCAGCCCCGGTCGGTCGAGGTACTTCTTGAGCGCTCCTCCTTTGACGAGCTCGTCGATCTGCGAGCTCAAGTTTCTGCAATCCTCGGTATTGTGACCATACCCTTGGTGATAATCACAATACTTCTCCGTCGACCTCTTCTTGGATCCTCCTTTCATGGGAGGGGGCTTCGGGAAGAGCTCAGCATGGAGCTCAAATATTTCCGCCCTCGATTTGAGCAGATGAGGCGCGTTGCCACCAGGGTTTGGCCGAGGTCCCAGCCTTGATTTCATCGGGCCTTTCTTGATCCTATCGAAGGCACTTCAGCGATCAGTGCCTCTCCCTCGGTCGTCTGGCCTCTTCTTCTCGACCTTCTGCTCGTCCCAAGTCTCTCTTCTCTGCAATCGACTCGTCCCTTCGGCGTGGTTGTCGACCCGAGTCGAGGCGACTCGCCGTCTTGACTTTTCCGGTGATCTCTTTATTCGATCGCCAGTCGGATCCCGTTCTTGAACGCATTGATGATGTAGAGATCGTTACTCTCATCAATTTTGAGAGACTCCTTGATGAACCGCGAGACGAAATTTGACATCGTCTCGTCCCATCCTGGCGGATGGTGGCGGGTCGGACGACGGTTGCTGAGGTGGCATCTTCTGGTAGAAGCGCCATTTAAACTGATCCATGAGATCCTTGAAGCAGTGTATGCTGTTCTGGCGGAGCGAGGTGAACCAACGTCGGGCATTGGAGACCAACACCTCGGGGAAGATTTTGCACATATGAAAATCTTCCATTCCTTGATTCGCCATGTTGGTGGTGTAGGCGAAAAGGAAGTCGGAGGGATCCCCGAGACCATCGTAAGCAGCGATGTTGGGTGCCCTATATCGCTGGGGCAAGGGCGTATCCAGGATTTCCCTGGAGAAAGGAGAGATGATCCTCCCGTGCCGGTCGAACCCCGGAAGCTCGTTGTCATCTCTCTCTGTAGGGGTGGGAGACCGGTAGCGGCGTCTATCGTCTCTTCGAGGGGGAGATCGGCTCCGCCTCTCCTCTCTTGGTCCCGCTCGGCTCCATGGACGGTGTGCCGAGGTGAGCGACTTCGGTAGTGATGCCGAGGTGACCGACTCCGCGGGTGGCGCGGGGCGAATGGTTGCGGTCGTTCCGTCGAGGTGATTGACTTCGGGCGACGGGGCGATGTACGTGTTCTCGGCTTTCGTGCCGAGGTGAGCGTTGATTACTTCGGAGGGGCGAACGACCTCGGGCGCCCGTAACCACCAGTCCGGGCGTTCTTGAGGTGCCCGCTCCGTTTGCCCTCTGGTTGAGGAAACTCTGGAATTGGCCGATGTTGGCGTTGAGGAATTCGGACACGGCTCGGCCGAGGACCTCATGAGATCGGTGAACCGCCTGTTCATCGGTGTTGAGGTCGGCATCTTCCTCTTCGTTAGGGCGGCGATCCTGAGGGTGTATAGGAATGTTCTCTATGTAACCCTCAGGTGTGTTATTGCTGGCGGCCTCCGCGATCCCTTTCCGCGGCGCTGCGTGACTACTTGATCATCCTCAGCGCGGTTGTTGCCAGCACCGCTGGCGGTGCTAGCGTTTGCAGGAGTTCTTGCCATTGAGTTGTAGAAAAATGAAGCTTTTTGTTCGAATGTTCCCACAGACGGCGCCAATGATAAATCTAGTGTGCGAGATTTATGAAAACTGTAAAGAACACCGAGGCTTTTACGTGGTTCGATCAAGAATAAGATCTACGTCCACGGAGGAGTGATTCCTCAATACTTTCACTATGTAGGATTACAATGAATGTATTGAAAAGCTCTCTAGTATTCTAATAGTTGCTAACCCTTTTACCGTCGACCTAACCTTTATTTATACATGTTTGTGGATCTCTAAAGATGTACTGGATCCCTTGATTTGTGGGATCCGATCTCCTTCCATATCTTGATCCTTGAATATCTCCTTTGATATCTCTTCTTTGATTTGGCCTCGATTAGGGTTCGGATGTTGGGCTTGAGCTCGATGCTGCGTGAGGGTCGTTCATTAGTCGAGGCCCGGTTAAGCTTGGTGCGCCATTGGGCCTGAGCGATTGGGCCATATCCCATCAGTTGGATATATATAGATTTGAGAACAACATCTTTTTTTAGAATCTGATGACTATGCACAGAACATATAAAGTTGCTGCATAACTATGATCATTTGTGAAATGTGTTTGTTGTGCAACATTTTATATTCTGTGTATAATTCTCAAATTCTCAGAAAATATATATAGTTCTCACTAGATCAAACTTCTCTCTCTCTCTCTCTCTCTATATATATATATATATATATGAGAGTTAATATGAGATCACTTTTATCGTAAGAACCAAAAAATGATGAATTCGTTGTGAAAAAATTACTGAATCCAAAAAAATAAAATTTTTGGAATTAGAACCTTGGTGAAAATTCTGATTTTTTTGATTCAATAACTTTCCTAGCACATGCATTAACTTTCATAGCTAATTCATTTTGTTCAGAACGATTTTTTGTGGTTCTTAGTTCTCATGTTAAATATTGTTCTTATTTAAACCTTATTCTCTCTATATATATATATATTTGTTGGGGTGTGCATCGGTCGGTCGGTTCGACCGATCAATCGAAATTTTTAAAATCGAAAACCGAACCGAAAATATTTTTTGAACCGAACCGAACCGATTTATAGTTTCGGACTGACCGAAAAAATCGATCGGTTTGGGTAGGACCAAAAATGTACAAACATATATATATATATATATATATATATATATATATATATATATATATATATATATATATATTTTAAATAAACATATTTTAATCCTAATTATTTAATTAAATATTAATTAACTATTATATAAAATATATAAATATATAAATTAATATTTTCGGTTCGGTTACCGACCGAACCTAAAATATAAAACCAAAAATCGATCTTAATTGAAAATTTGAACCAAACCGAAAACCGAAAATTCAAAAACCGAACTGAACCGACCGAAATCGGTCGGTTCGATCGGTTTTTTCGGTTCGATTCGGTTCGTGTACATCCCTATATATTTGTATGTATGTAAGGGGTGGATAGTGACTAGAAATCAATCATAACATAACCAACTAATCATATGGCCTAGATTAAAATATATTTTAAAATAATTCAAATTTTTTGTCGCCGAAAAAAAATTGTAGAACCAAAATGGGGTTAGAAAGGTTATAAAAAGAATTCCCCAAAATTCGATGTTACAGGTTTTCGCGATAATAGGAATTTCTCAACTCCACAAGTAGATTCAACTAAAATAAAGCAAGAAAATTGAATAGCCAACAACAAAATCAACTCTTTTCTTTGGATTTGCGATTGAAAGAAATCATTGATTGCATATGCTTTCTCCCATGTCGTTGTATTTATTTCGATGTTCTTGTTTGTGATTGTGTTCTATATATTCTTATCATTTTTACAAAATATATTCGTCTTTAGTAAATCAATAATACAGGGTATTGACATAGAATGCTTTCTTGTTTATTAGATTATTTCAGAAACAATGAGGTTAGATGAATACGTTTGCGTTTATTGTTTGTACGTGTATGCTTGTGGTCGTCAGCTTTTTATTTATTCGAGTGTGTGATTATATTTAGGGAGTGTTTACTTTTCATGATTGATTATTTGATGGATTAAATGTATGATAAGATAATTTTTATCTATCAATCATTTGTTTACTACAAAGGATTAGTGAATGATTAAAATTGGGATAAATAATTCTTCATTTATTTTGAGGATTATTTCAATCCTACCTATATTGATTGGATTAAAATTAATGGAGAACAATTCAAATGATTAAAATAATCACGGGCTTTGGAATATCATCAAATATTAATCCTTAAAAGTAAACACTTGATTAGGTTGGATTAATTTTATTTATCCAATCTAATCATGCAAATGATATCGTTTTATAACTAATGTTGTTATGTTTTTCCTTAAATATATTATGCTTTGTGATGTAACTTCTTCTTTGTCGCGTCCTTATTTGAAGTGGAGACCAATTTAAGAAATGATAGACATCCAATATCGTGGTGATTCTGAGTTGACAACAGCGAGATTGTTCAAGTGATGATGATTTCGAAAGTATACGAAGACCAAAAAAGAGTTAAAGTTGATGTCGGAACATGTATTAATTATATTAATAAAATATTATCATGTGAGAGAGAATGTAGTACACCTACATGTTATATGAAAATTCCCATATAATTGGTCATACTTTGGCACTTCTAAGTTAATGCTTTTACGATGATATTCAATACTTTTTACTAAAATTATCCTTCATATAACTTCCATGACTGTCGTGAAATTGACAAATCAACACTATGTTAAAATTGCATAAACATAAAAAAATAACAATAACCTTCTATATACATGATTGGTCTAACTAAAACAAATTTTTTTCATTGCAACGATGCAAAAAAGAAAATGCATAATTTGAAAGGAACAACATAAACACGCAAATATGCTTACAATTATTCATGCTTTTTCATGCTATAAGAAAATACTTTTTCCAAAAATATTGAATGCTTTTCACAAAATCGATCCTCAAATCTACCTTGATGTCTATTGTCTCTCAGGGTTTTGTACTTGTCCTTATACTTTGTGTAGTAGTATAAAAATTGTGTTCTTGGACTGATGTATATATTGTATAGAAGTTAGGGGCGTGGCGGCGAGGTGTCAAAAGTATCCGATCTTATATCGGATTACTTGAAGAAGCGCCGTTACGCGATTTGAAGGGTGGCCGGTATGCTCGGGAGGTGGAGGAGAATACCCTCGCCGCTCGAAAATTTCGAGGCCGAGGCTAAGATCAAGGACCTCGTCGAACAAAGCGGCGGATCTTGACGACGGCCGTTGAAGCGATGTGGCGGGCGGTCGTGAGCTTGTTGTGGCGGAGGGCGGCGAGGGCAGGCGGGCGAGGTTGCATGATGAAGAGGGTGGAGCAGGTTCGCCGTCGGGGCGGACATGGCGGCTCGCGAGGGAAAGCGCTTCATGCCGCTGCGGAGAGGCATTCTTGTCGGCTGAGCTTCTCGGGATAGTTTCGGACGCGTGAGGTGCTTAATAAGCGCGGTCTCGGATCTGATCGAAGAGATCGCCGAGGACTACCCGGACACAGACAAAGCAGTATAGATGCGAGGAGGCAGGGATAATGTCTGAGGCGGGCTATTTTGATGTGCTTGTCATGGCTGAAGGAGCTTCCCATCTGCGAGAACACTTGCCTCGCCGCCGGTTCTTTTGTCATGGTCTGTTTGCCTTTGTCCGTGGATCGGGATCACGACCGGTGACTTTATTGCACGATCATGCAAAGGGTCGGGAGGCGGTGATGCCGAGGCGTCGAGACTCGGTGGTTCGGTAGGCGAGCAGGCGAAAAGGAGGAAGAGGCTATCCGAGCCGGAGGCGGATGTAGACATGGCGGAAGCACGGAGGGTCGATTGATCCACTATAATTTTTTGAATGTAAATGTACACTTTTTACGCTAAGGGCATATTAATAGAATCCTGAAGTTTATGTTAGAAACTTATCTTTTTATTCGATTGTCTCACGAAATCTTGATCTTCTCCTTGGTTGAACCGAGATCGAAGACCTATCGCGGGCTCTTGAGTTGAAGAGATCGAACTCACTCCATATAAAGGGACAACTTGAGTCGTGTACATGCAGTCGATGTCGAGCATAGAACCGCTCGGGAGGCTGTGTCGGCTCAGGGCTCGCCTTTTGGAATTGGAGGAGGTTCGAGGTCGCGAGGAGAAGGCAGTGATAGGCGAGGCGAGCATGCAGTCTGGAGGTTATCCACAGAAATGGTGGGATAGCGATCCGGAAGTTGAAGCCAGGTGATCGATGCCGCGGTTGTCGCAGTCACGGTGAATATGGTGGACCTCACAGCGATTCCGGGCGATCTGTTGAATTAAAAGGCTCGGGAGCATATCTGGCTTCGTCGCTCGACAACCCACGGCTCGGCGAAATGCTTGACGGGATGCGAGAGGCCTCTTCTTGCGGGCTTCTCGATCAGAATAAATGAGCGGAATTATGGCGATCCGGGTGGCGCTCGAGAGGCGTGCTGTTGCCTCGAGCAGCGTGGATCCTCAAGGCGTCGAAACCGGGCGTCCTCGGTGTCAGGGTTGAGTTCGCGAGCGGCGTCTTAGTGACCAGAGTCGTCTTGGCGGGCCGTAATGTGAGCCGGGGCGAGGTAGAGGTAGGATTAGTATAGATGAAATTCTTTGAATTAGATTTTTAAAGGGATTGGCTCAGCTTTTCCCGATCCGCTCCGTCATAGTAAAATGTAACATGTCGTCTTTTATTTAATAAGAATGATTTCTTTTTGACTTTGTATTGAACAAAAGTAATATCGAAGGTGGTTAGTCCTAAAGTAGAAAATTCGCGAAATAAGCAGATGAAATCGTTCTGTCTGAAAGGTAGGGGTTCGCATTTTTCTTAGGGGTGGGTCGGGAGGGTGGTCCGGCTTCGTCACATAGAAGAGCGGCGAAATAGTCGGGGTGTCGATCGTATGTAGGAATGGTTCTGTTTTTCTTGAAAGGGTTAGGTCGGGAGGGTGGTCGCCGTCTACATAGAGAGAGGCGGCCGAAATAGTCGAGGTGTCGATCTCGTATGTAGGAATGGTTCGCATTTTTTCGAGGTCGTCGGGAGGGTGGTCCCTTCATCCACATAGAAGGCGCTTGAAATAAGCGAAATCGATCTCGTACGAAGGTAGGTTCTATTTTTTCTTAGAGGTCGTCGGGAGGGTGGTCACCGTCTACATAGAGAGAATTGCTTGAAATAAGCGAAGAAATCGATCTCGTATGTAGGAATGGTTCTTTTTTCGAGGTTATCGTGAGCGGTGGTCCCTTCATCTAATATAGAAGAACCGCTCGAAATAAACGAAGGTAATCGATCTCTCTCAGAGTGGTCGAACTGGCGGTGGTTACCTTCGCTTCATACCGAATGTAAATTAACGCAGCGCATGCCTACATAATGAGATCGATTACCTTCGCTATTTCTCAAGCGCTCTTCTATGTAGATGTATGACCACCCTCCCGATAACCTAGGCAAAAACAGAACCATTCCTACACACGAGATCGATTTCCTTCGCTTATTTCGCCAGCTCTCTATGTGTACGAAGCACCACCCTCCCGACGACCTCTGCAATAAGAACTACACTTCGCAGACGAGATCGATTTCCTTCGCTTATTTCGCGCTTATTCTATGTGGATGGAGGGACCACTCTCCCGACGATCTCCAAAACGAGAACCATTCCTACACATGAGATCGGTCCACCGACTAACAGTGACCCCTACTACCGTGCAGAACCATTTCATTCGCTTATTTCAAGCGGAATTTTCACGAGGATCTAACTACCGAGATATTACTTTTGTTCAATACAAAAGTCAAAAGAAATCATTCTTATTAAATAAAAGACGTACATGTTACATTTTACGATGACGGAGCGGATCGGGAAAAGTCGAGCCAATCCCTATCGAATTGGCTTCCAGCTTCATCTATACTAATCCTACCTCACCTCGCCCTCGGCTCACACATTACGGGCCCGGCCAGCGACCGATCACTCACGAAGACGCCGCTCGCGAACTTCGACCTCGGACACTCGAGGGCGCCCGGCTTCGACGCCTGAGGATCCACGCCGCTCGAGGCGCAACAGCACGCCTCTTGGCGCGCCGCCCCGATCGTCATAATCTGTTCATTTATTCTGCATCGAGAAGTCTCAGAAGAAGAGACCTCTGCATCCCGTCAAGCATTTCGTCGAGTCAGTGGTTGTCGAGCGATTACGATTTGTATATGCTCCCAGCCTTTTTATTCAACATCGCTTCCCCGCGAATCGCCAAGAGGTCCCACCAGCTCGCCACGGCACCGCACTGACGCGGCGGCGGCCTCGATCAGCTGGCTTCAACTTCGGGATCGTCATCCCACCATTTCTGTGGATAACCCTCCTCGCACTGCATGCTCCTCGCCCATCACCGCGCCTTCTCCGGGCGACCTCGAACGCCTCTCAATTCCAAAAGCGAGCTCGAGCTCGACACGGCTCCGAGACGGCTTATGCTTGACATCGAGATCTCACCGCATACGACCAAGCCGATCCTTTATATGGAGTGAGTTCGATCTCTTTCAACTCAAGAGCCCGCGATAGGTCTTCGATTCTGCTCAACCAAGGAGTAAGCATCAAGCATTTCGCGAGACAAGCGAATAAAAAAGATAAGTTTCTTAACATAAACTTGTGATTCTATTAATATGCCATTAGGCGAGAAAAAGTGTACATTTACATTCAAAAAATAAAATAACAGTGGATCAATGAATCCCTCCGTGCTTCCGCCATGTCGTCCGCCGCTCCGAAGCACGGATAGCCTCAAATTTCTTCCGCTATTTACGTCCCGCTCGACTTCGGCCTCCTCGGGACCCACCGAGTCTCGACTCCGAAGCATCGCCTCACGACCCTTTGCATGATCGAATAATAAAGCCGTCGGTCGTGATCCCGATCCATCGGACAAAGAGCCAACGCACCGCGGACAAAAGAGGAGGAGGCGAGGTTCTGCGCAAAGATGGAAGCTCCTCGGGCCGCTGGACAAGCTGTCAAAATAGTCTGCCTCGGGACATTATCCTCGGTCTGCATACTTACTGCTTTGTCCAGCTCAGGTAGTCTCGGCCATCTCTTCGATTGCATCCGAGAGCGCCGCTTATTAAGCACCCTCGCCGCGTCCGAAACCATCCCGAAGCTTCGCCGACAAGAGAAAAGCCTCCGCAAAGCAGCGGCGTTGAAATTGGCCGCCGTGCCGGCCTGCATCGCCATGTCCGCCTCCCGACGCAAATATCGTATTATCGAGATCCCGTGCCTATGTCCCGGGCGACCTTCCGATTGATAACTTTGCGAATTTCAGCAACCTCCGGTTTAGCGAGAGAACGCCGCCCTGCCTGGTACGCCATCGCGCCCGAAGCATCTGGCTCGCCGAATGACAGCCCCGCCGGTGTCGCCATCAATGGCCGGGAACTCGCGTCCGGACGGTTTGTTGACGACGAGTAAGATCCAATCTGATCTTAGCCTCGGTGCTGGTGGCAAATAGAACGGTGTTCGTTGGCGATCGGCGGCGTATGCTCCATCGATGAAGAGCCTCGGTGCATGAAGCGGCGGTTTCTTCCAGGCAAATTTTAATCGATGAAGTACGGCGCCTGTCAGTAATCCGATATAAGATCCGGCGTCTGGCGGCATCCGTCTTGGGCTCCGACACCTTGGGGCGATCGCCTCGGCATAGCCTCGACCAGTGAACCGGGCACGCCGCAATATATACATCAGTCGAAGAACACAATTTTTCGATACTACTACCTGACAAAGTATAAGGACAAGTACAAAACCTCGGTCGAAAGACATGGATGCGGCAGTTGACTCTCTGACGACGTGAAATTGACAAATCAACACTATGTTAAAATTGCATAAACATAAAAATAACAATAACCTTCTATATACATGATTGGTCCAACTAAAACAAATTTTTTCATTGCAACGATGCAAAAAGAAAATGCATAATTTGAAAGGAACAACATAAACACGCAAATATGCTTACAATTATTCATGCTTTTTCATGCTATAAGAAAATACTTTTTCCAAAAATATTGAATGCTTTTCACAAAAATCGATCCTCAAATCTACCTTGATGTCTATTGCCGAAATAACACAAACACCACCATTTTGAACCAACCTACACCATTTTTCTTTGTTAAAATAGTTGGAAAAAATTTTGCCAACAAATAAAATAAGTGAAACAAATGGAAGGTGAAAACTTATACACTTTAATAGTCTACATAAGTGAAACAAATAAAATAAAAAGACAACTATAACTTTCATATGCCTTAAACTTAGCAACAAAGGAAAATAAAAGTAGAAGAACAGATTTATTAATTAAAGAACATTATATGCATCAATTTAGTACAACATGAGTGGTCTATGGTTACATATGGATTTTAGTTTTTACACTTCAATCATATGTTGAAAGAAAAAAGTGATGATGAATATAAGAATACTGGTTACCAAAAATATATGTCCCAGCATCTCCAGCCACTGATACAGTTCTGCATTTGGGCCTAGCCGGGCTCAAACCGGGCTTCTACAAGTTATCGATATCAGGCAGAGGCACTTTCCAGTAGTTCCACGAGTTATAATCCTCCTTCGTGATTGCAAAGTTACACATGATAAAATTAGCATCAAGAAACATGAAAAACGGAATTTCTTAAAGGAAAAAACATGTTGGCATTACCTGCTCGATCAGTGATGTTGGTGGGAACATGTCGTTTACCAGTGTGTGCAATGAAGTGTACGATTTCACATCAATACGACGATTAATGGCCACCTCCCCCTGAAACAAAATAAACCATAACCATCACCTAAACGAAACTTGAGTTTTTTTTTCTTGTTTTTTACTAAATCCTCCTTAAAGACTGTACCTTGGGGTTGATTATGAATATTTTGCCCTTAGGAATCCCAATTTTCCGGTAGCTGAGCTCGTCGGTGTCTCTGTTTCCAAAACCCGCATAGAATGGATTGTAATCAGGGGGAAACAGCGCCTTAATATCCTGCAAACGGGCAAATTATATGTCGTTGAAGATTTTATAACTTGTATAGGAAGATGTGTAGATTCTTGCTGACAAATCTAACAAAGCTACATGGATATTGACATTTACCTCCAAACAGGCAATTTTGAATTCGTGTGGAGCTCGTCGTATAACTGGCACAACACAACATATCTGTTAGATATGATGGGGAAAGATGCTTCCACAAATCTATTGTGGTAGTGAAAAGAACAGAGAAAATGAAAATGTATTTATCATAATTCACAACAGATAGAAGAGAAATAACTAGAAAGGAATCAAACTAATCAAGAATGGCACTACCATCTATGGAAACTCTAGTGATGCCACTAAAGTTTGAGCAAAAGCATTTTGTGATTAGATTTCAAAACCAAAACCGGGTTTCATCTGTATGTAGACACTTAATCTCAGTTGACGGCTATCACATATTGAGAAAAAAGATACCTAGACTATGTCCTATGTGACAGCAAGTTGTTGCTTCGAGCTGCTATGCAAAGTAACAACATTTGTTTGATGCATAATAAGATGGGTACTGATTATTTAAGGAAAAGGATATCACCTTCTCGGTACAACGAGGGAAATAATCCATCGGGGGAAATCACAACAGGTCCATTCGGCAAGCTTTTACCATCCTGCCAGCATTTGCACAAAACAATAACCACAGAAGTCTCAAAATAATGCGACTATAAAGGGGCGGATCTAGAAATTTAGTGTAGGGGGGGCTGAGTATAACACGTATGTAGTCGGGGATGGACGTAGAAAAATTTTACTAGTTGTATTTACTTGATACTCTAAGAGAATGGTTATGAGAGATGAGGAGTGTCTTCTCCTTTGAGTGCAGATTACACTTTTTATTTAAGTATATATTCATTCTCTACTTCGATAATTATTTCTTTTAATTTCTTTAGACGTCTTTCAACTTGTTTTTTCCTTGCCCCACCCCTAACCTCATTATACAAAATTATCTTGAACATAAATATTTTTTGTATGAAAAATATGAGATTTTAAAGTTCGAGTTTATCCATTATTGGTTATATTAATATTTGTAAATATAGATTTTTAATTCTAATTAAAATATTAATTAACTAAATGATGTTAAGTCTAGATTTTTATATAGCACTTTTAGAGGATTTTTTTTTCAAATTTTATCACTTTTCTGCACGAAATATTATATACTTTGTATATTAAAACTTATGAAAAGTATATAAAGAATGTGATTAAACTAACTATTGAAACTTAAAAAATATATATTCATAGTCTTGTGAAAATAGTAATAAGAAACTTCCTAAAGTATTAGAACTATGATTAATGAATATGGAACAATTGAGAGTTGGAAAAAAAATCAAATTTTCCATTCGCGTGATTATACTAGAAAAAAAGTGATCAATTCCTTGTTCAAAATCGTGGAAAATTATTAACCAAAAGTAAATCCAATATGTTATGTAATTTTGTTCATATATGCTGCTACATATCATGTAAGGATTAGGAGCTTTAAATTAAACTTTTAATTATTTGGGGTGGGCTAAATTGAAATTGAGCTACATATAATATATATAAATATAAGGAGAAATTTTGGGGTTGCACGCTGGAGCCCAGTGTAGCCCATGAATAGATCCGCCCATGGTTGCAAACTCAAGAAAAACAAACATAAGCTGATATGCACAACCTTGCACAGCTCAGACATAAGAAAGATGGCATACAAGAACGAGTGGCACTCAAAAGTTATCAGTTAAAGTAACATGGATTATGTGCACCAAACCTTACAACAAATTGGGACCAACTTATCAAGTATAAAATTTTATTGGCTGCCTAAACTAAAAGTGCTACAATCAAAAAACACCAAACAACAAATTCGCTTGAGTTTGTTTAAGAGCTACTTAGACTCCAGGTCATATGAAATCATACCTGCTTGAGATTGAATAGGAAACTTTTCGTTAAGTATGCTTGAACAATTGCCCGTGCACTCAGAAATAAGAGCTGGTATCCATTCTCCTGCAGCAAAAACCATCATGGTAAGAAAAAGAAAAAAAAGGTATATGTATATAGAAACAAACAAATATCCAGCTTATGTCATGCAGTCCTTGAGCTATGGGAAGCTCATATTTCCATGATACAAATTCATAAATCCAATGAGTTTAGGTTTTGAAGCCCAGAATACACAGTATTAACCGGCTTGACCAAAAATACTAGAGAGAACTCAAGAGACTCTAAAATCCCAGCATAATGCCTAGGCATTTGTGGTTCATATTATCGCTTTCTTCACATTTTCCAAAAATTTCTTACTACTCTTACAAAGATGTCCTACATTCAGACTCTCTCATGCCTCAAGCCTTGCAAGTTACTATATATCGAAATACATCTGACCAATCTCACCTCCGTAGAACTATGGTAAGCTAGGGTTTACCTGTAAATCCGTATTTACTATTATCTGCATCGTTGTGGTATTTTTGGGAGCATTACTGTCCCACAAACCAATTAAAACGAGAGTGGGTGGGAAAAGGCAAAAAAAGAAAAACTCTATCCAATAATTACCCCTGTCACAAGAGTCTACTAATCCTGCAGAAAAATACATTCTTTCTTGAATGAGCTTCACTCATTATTTCTTTTAAAGAAAACTTTGGAGATAGTGGTTTCAGCATTTAGTTATAATATAGTAAAGCCAAGATATTTTCTAACTGGATCCAAATCAAACTTCCTTTCAACCAGTACAACATTGTAACCTATTAAAAATCATCAAAATCAGTACAAGCATGCTTCCACAAATGTTTTCGTATTTGGGCTGTTCAAGATAGTTGTGTTATCAGAAAAAATTAAAAGATCTAGAGTTCTTCTGTTCTGCATGAATGAAGGGCAACACATATATAATATAGCATATAGTGATGGCTTTAGGTACAAAAAATTAGCATTTAAAGAGACTACCTTTATTGCAGAAAAAAGATGAGCAATCCCAGAATGAGTCCAGTCTTTTCCTACCAAAGGCATAAACTGGCCAAGAACATCAGACCTAGAAACAGGCATACAAGATTGCTTTAAGCAACTACCAAAGCTTGTGGGTTGGTTATCAAATCTCTGTCTTCGTTTAATATTTTCACTAAAAACGAGAAGCAAGAAACGCAAAACACTATCGTGTTTCGCCAATAACAGTGACCAGTAGCCCTCTTGGAAGAAAAAGCTACAGATTAGGAAATGAAATATAGAACAGACTTACTTGGTAATTGTCCCATCCACATCCGATATCACAATTCGTGTATTCCACTTCCACAAGTATATATGAGCTTCAACCTTCTGGGATCCAAGAACTCTGGTAGAGAATTTGAAACTCACCATATTTTGTCCCTCTTTGAGATTCAAAGACGCTATTTGTTCAGTCGTGGGTGAATTGGTTCTTATAAACTGCTTGTGAGGAGACTCGCTGGCTACACGTGCTGTGGGAGTAGTAACCGCCTGTTGACTCAGCGAGCCGGAGTCGGAACCGACATAGGCGTCTTCATTAGATGAGTAACTAGTGGCATGTTCAAGTGTCTTGACCCTCCTAAACGGGATTGGCCAGAGTCTCCATCTGCGAGATGGAGTAGACACCAAATGTGAATCATCTTCCTTCATTTCCGGCTTCTCTTGTTCCACTGGGATTGCATCGTGTGGCTCGACCGGTAGATCCACACCGAAAGCAGCCATGCCAAGAACAACATGTGCAGCTTTATGCCATGGCAAGTAATTCCCCTGAATTCTAACAATCAGGTCTTCATTCTTCACTATTGACGCAGGTGAAAGTTTAAATTCCTCCAATGATATGCGCCTAGCATTGAAGGCGTCTTGTGCTGCACTCGAACCCATTCCAGCATGAAGCGACTTTGCACAGAGAGATATCTCTAGCCCTGCAATGAAAGAATATGATAACACCAGTTTTATACCACAACAGGAAGCAGTGGCAACCTTGCTTTTTATAGTCGTACGAATTTCTTACCCAAAGATATATCTAAATTTGTATATCCTGTTGAAGCAGATATAGGAGGTTCAACGTGGTCCCTTTCTTGACATACATCAGAAGGAGACTCCCTGCCATCATTCCTTGAACCGATAGTGCGGTCATCTTCCACTTGTTTCCCTGAGTCCTGATCAACGCTAACAAATCGAACAGGCATACGATCAGAACCATCGAGATCTGTACCAGAAGTATTTCGTTCATGAGTTGCAGCTTCAACCTGTGACTCTGGTAAAGAGACACTGCCAGGATTTCCAGACTTGTCTCCATTGTCTCTTGATATTTCAAGATTCTGTTCTTCAGGCTTGTCATTCATCAAAGGACTCAAATGAGATTTCTGGTCTCCTGAAAGACTCATATCCTCCTGGTCATCATTTGTTGACTGCTGAGACAATTCCATGAACTCCAAGCAACTCTTGAAAACATCATGCCTATTGAAACCGCCTGATGCACTTTCAGAGCCACTTTCAACACAAAGCTCCTTCTCGTGATTAGATTGAGGATCCTCATGTCCCTTCCAATTATTTCCAGAGGTAATTTCCTGTGTAGGGGAACCGAGCTCGGCCATATAATTACTCGTCCACGAATCATCACCTCCGTTAAACTGTTGAGTCCTCTCGCCCGGTCCAAGGTGAAACTGAGGTGTGCTTAGCTGCACACTGGCAGCATCTGTCACGGATGACGATATAGGCGCCATTAGTATATGCCCGTCTACACTCACCAAAACTACCTCCGAACTTAAATTTTGTGATTCCACCAGCGCATGCTCCACGCTATCTAAATTATCATATCTACCGGAACCATACTCAGAAAACTCAACCGAACCATCCAAAGATGATTGTTCGTCTTGAAACTCGTAGAAAAGTCGCTCACTGTCAGACTCGACTCTCTCTAACCTCTTCATACCAAGAGTAGTGCGTAAATCTCGCATCTCTACATCACCATTATTAAAGTCATCAATCTCTTGTCCGAAAAAGTCGTTTTCTTTAGAACCGCTCTCTGCATTACTATAAACACTGCTATCGTCCTCCCTCCCACCTTCAAGACTGTCCGAGTCCTTAATACCCTCACGATCATCCTTGTCCGCATCAACTTCTTGAACAAAATAAGCCTCACCGGAGTTATCAAGATGCATATGAAAATTGGCTTCGACGCCATTGACTTCAATCCGGACAACTTTCTCTGCCCCTTTGAGAACGCCTTGAAATTTGCCAAATCGAACATACCAAGGCGTGCTCCTAAACGTTCCATCGTTCTGTTTAACAACGATTATGTCGACTGCCCCACCAAATGGATGAAACGGCGTGGCAACTGAGTACACTCCTTGGGTTATGAAGCTGCTAACTCTACCCACCACATTCATTTGGTTCACTCACAAATATTCACCCAAAAACAATTCAATAATATAATCTACTATTTCTCAAAATAAAATGTAATCCTCTAATCCCAAATCAACATAAACCCCAGAAAACAGAACTGTCAAAATGTTCCAATCCTCGGAATTTCCGACATCTGCATGCAACATAATGAACATACTAAATCAAATGATCATGCAATCATTCCGTCCCTTCAACTCTGCTACAAAATTAAATCATATCTAAATAAGGAAACTTTTTATTACTATTTTTTTTATAAAGTATATTATGTAGTAAATCAGAATTCAAAATCAACTCCATTTCAATTGCTGGTCAATCAGAGCCCTAACATCATAATCTCACATCAAACATTTGCTTCAAGAAAAAAGAAGTAAACAATAGTGCGATAACAAATGCAAAAACAGAAACTGGAATAAAATATTTTAAGATCAAACTAGAGATTGAAGAGAAAGAACATATCATACTTACACAAATTGAAGAATTTGTGAATTTCCCCCGAAACGAATCCAAGCTCGAAAAATTGAAGATTGAAGTGATGTGTATATGGTAGCCCACAAGATGAAGTGAAATTGGTAAAATTTGTGCAGACAGAAGATTCCAAGAATATATTTTACTCTCTCCGAATGGTAGGTGATTGTGTGCACAACTTCTGTTCGTTTTCTTGAATTTTCTACCCGCTTCATATGTCAATAAATGGGCATTTATGTTATTTTCTTGAAAAAAAAAATCTTCCAATTTCGAACTACTACAACAGAAATTATTAAATTAATGCAATACGAAAATTCTGTTTAACAAAACAAAGCTGGAGTCAGATAGGTAGGCAGTACTTGAATCAAACATGTTTATCTTCCTCCATTGACCTTTGATTTTCTGGAATTTTGTAGTATATATAATTTTGACACGATATGAACACGCATGAAATTAATGGATTAACATTTAGTTTTATCTTGTCTGTGTCTTTATCGGGTCGACACGATAATTTCGTTTCGTGTTCGTATAATACGATAATTTTTGTTTTCATTGTCGGATCATGTCGTTTTCGTATAACTTAATATTATTTTTATAAATTTATTATTTATTTCATTATAATTTTTAATATTTATATTTCTATTGTTAATTTATTTCTTAATTTTGGTTTAAATTTATCGTATCGTGTTTTATAATATCGTTATCGTGTCGTGTCAATACGGAAAAAAAAACATGTCATATTTGTGTTCGTAATTGTAGATGTCGTGTTATGTCGTGTTCGTATTTATATTAGACATATACTTAACGAGTCGTATTCATGTTTGGTCTTATCATGATAACAGGCGCACAAATTGCTAGCCCTATAACTTTGCCAAATCGCCCCATGGATTTTTTCTTTTTAAGGTTGAAAGCTTGAGATATGCTGGTAAATTCATAATTCTTCCAACTATGAAGCAAAAGTATTATACAACACCGACCTAAAGTATCACTCCAAAATATAAAAGTAAATCACCTACTTAAGTAGCTGGTTGTAACGTGCTTAATAGCTTAAATAATAATGAGTCTTCTGAGAGATTGTATAAGTAATACAATAAGGGATAATTTTGTGTGAGATAGTCTTATTCTTAAGACGGACATAGAAATTTTTCTCGTGGAGATTATGTTTTTAAAATTTCATTCAAGATTATAGTTTTCAGGCTATTCACTTCGTTAAATTGAATAATTTGAAGAGTATATTTTATTTAAAAAATTGTCTTGGTGGGAGCTTAAATCCTTCCTAAGCCATGTGTGTCTCCGCCTATATCTAAAATTAGTTTATAATCTGTCGACACTTAATGTGAAATCATTTACATTATAAGAACCTAAAATCTCACTTGGGTATACAATCAATAGTTATGATCATTTAGAAGTTATATACCTAAAATGTCTCAAACTTATTTAAAATTTGATTTTACTACTAGTTTTTGTCTCAAATCCGTATATTAAAATCTACTGATTTTACTACTCGTTTTCGTAAATATCTAATCAATGGAGTCTTTTTATGTACAATTTTAAATTTAAAAGAAAAATAGAAATAAAAAATGAAATTATGCACTTTGTAACTAAGAAAATTTTGAGAATACTAAATAATTTAAAATTAGAATAGATGAGTTAACAATACATAAAATGAGTTTTTATGGTAAATAAAAATAAAGAATGTAGGAGATGTCACATAGGCAAATGAATTAAGATGGTGCCTCTAATGTGCAATCGTAGTATATAAATGTATATACTTTTAGTTGTTCTAAATCCAATTAAAAATTATTTCACAACTCGTTCTCTTTTCAATTCTATATAGTAATATCGGTTAGTTACTCAAACATTTTTAAATGTACAAATGTGATGTCGATACACTAATTGATTATTTGTCTCAATTAAAACATGAACATTATAAATAAATATTAATTATAAGTAAACAAAAGATTAAAAATGGAGAAAATGCCACTTAGGAATGTTGATTAATGTTTCAATCCATTTAGAATTTATATACCATTACTTGTCTCAGATCCAATTAAAAAATAATTTTACTATCCATTCTTATCCCAAACCCATGTATATAAATCTACCATTCTCAAACTCGATTAATAAAGTAATTTTTTACTACATGTTATCTTCTCAAATCTCATATCGTAATACCTGCTAATTACTCGAACTCTTTTCAATTTTTAAAAATATAATTTGTTACAATATCTATCTCAATGAAAAAGCCTAGCATTACTAAGAAATATATTCAAACATAAGATTAAAAAGTGGACGACAAATCGCAGCTAAGTTGGTAAGTTTTCTCTCTAACCAATAGATTGGGGGTTCGGATCATCCGAGTGCGTGAGTGTATGGGTATGTGTTGGGAAAATTCCTAATTAAGTATTGGGAATATAGGAAAATTCCTGAGTATCAGGAGTTAATCTATCTCAACTATGTGTTTTGATTAGATCTCAAAATCTCTGATGTTTGCATTGCTGAAGTAACTAATGATGTCTTAGCAATCAGTAGGTTTCTAACTAATATCACTCAGTACAAGAAATTTCTATCTGAACTGACCAACAGTATTGACACCAGTATTAGATTGTCAGTTACCCGACTAGCTGCTGTCAATAACCAGTCCTGTCATAAGAAAAAGTCTTAAATTTGCATAATTGGTGTAAACCCCCATACATCAGTACGAATCCAGCTGGACCCATCAATTGGTGTTAGAGCAGGTTGTTCACAAGAACAAGTAACTCCACCAATGATCGTTGTTTCATAACTGATCCTTAAAATTATATATTTTTGCATATTGCTACATATTTTGATATGATGAAAACTAACTACAGTAGGTCGACTTCTCTCCCCACTTTTGCGGTGCACAACTATGAAATCTGGAAGTTCAGACTCAAGAGCTACCTAACCGCACAACACTGCCGCATGTGGGAGGTCATCATCAATCGCCCGATCATTATCATATAGAAGATAATGAAACTGAGCACACAATCGGGACAAGAATCTACCTAGGAGTACAAGCCGAAGGAACGGACAGACTTCACCTCATAAGAACGCAAACAAGACAAGCTCGATAACCTTGCCAAAAATATCATCTCCGAACAGTTCACAACTCTCACATTGGGAAGCTAATGAAGTGTGAGATAGCCAAGGGGATATGGGATGCGCTAAAGAGCCTATGTGCAGGCTCCGAAGAAATCAAGGAGAACAAGTTTACGATAGCTTGTCAGAAATTTGATAACTTTAAACAAAAGAAGGGAGAATCCATTGATGACATGGAACTCAGATTCGCAACAATCATCAATGAGATCGCAGTCATGAGAAAGGATAAATACACTCAATGAGAAATAAATCTCAAGGTCATTTGGGCACTCCCTGCTACTGACTGAAAAGTCTACACAGTAGCACTTTAGAAGAAAGTCGGATTCAATGAGATGTCTACGGACTAGCTCTTCTCAGCCTTGAAAGATGACGAGTACGACATTAGAAGTACTGAAGAGTCTACAAAGGCTGAAGCATTAGAAGAAGATGCTCAAGTCAGCACGAGCAAAGGCATCGTCCTAAAAGATGACAAGAGCAAGGAAGCCAAGAAGACAGCTAAGGATAAAGCTGAGTGCAGGAACAAAGAGTTGCTGACCCAATATACTTTGATGGCTGATCGATTCGGGAAAATTGAAGCCCGATTAAAGAGATACAACAAGTACTAAAAAGAAAGTCGTGGACACACAAGTGCCACAGAGAAAGAACTCACAAGGATTGGTCTAATGAGAAGCCCAACCGATCTGAGTATAAAGACGATTAGTGCTTCAACTATGGAAAAAATAACACTTCAGACACGACTGCCCCGAGCTAAGCCACAAGGAAAGAAAATCTTTTCGTGGCAAGCACGATAAAAAGATGAGCGAGCGCAAGACAATGGTTGCTGAGAAGGCTGACACTTCAAGCTCATCAAGTAGCTCTTCCAGCAACTCCTCCAATAGTGATGATGAAAGCCAGTGCCTGATGGTCAGAGAGATCAGCAGCTATGAGAAAAACTGCATGATGGGAATAAACAATGGCCTCGACGAACCTGGGGTAACTTCTCGTCTCTCTACTGATAATCTCTCTAATGCAATTATATTATCTGAGCAGGTGTCCGACTCTGAAGACATCTCAGTCAAGTGGGATGAGATGAAACAGATCATGATTGACTACATGACAGTCATGAAAATATACGAAGGAGCTATGACTGAGAACTACTAGCTGATATAA
This sequence comes from Salvia rosmarinus, assembly GCA_036937905.1. Lineage (NCBI taxonomy): Eukaryota > Viridiplantae > Streptophyta > Magnoliopsida > Lamiales > Lamiaceae > Salvia > Salvia rosmarinus. The sequence goes on from JAODLM010000785.1 coordinate 84,027, forward strand.
AGGCTTCAACTTGCTGAGAAAAGTCAACTATCAGTTGACCCTTTAAAAACTGAGATAAAACTCACTGCTGAGCTGATAAAGCTAAAACAGGAACATGCTGATCAAGCCAGCATGATCAAGGAACTGAAGGCTCGAGATATCTCAGCAAGAGAAAGAAATAGTTTGGCTCTGAACTAAACTAACTGAGATCAGCCTGAAGTTCAGCAATCTTCAGCAGAGTGAGGCTTCACTCGAACAAAATATCAACAGTCTGAACGAATCCACGAAGAAACTAGAATCTATCCAATCAATTTAGAGATGTCCGTTGATCAGAACTTGATTAGGGTATGATTCTAGTTCAGAGGTAAATGGTGCATCCACTAGTGGTACCAAAACTATGTTCGTGAATTTAACTGAGAAACTGAAGGTTCCAGTGACCGAGTGAAGGATACAAGGCCTGTTGTGCCTAACCCTAGGCCTAAGTAAAAACTACTTAGAAGATTTGATCCTATCAAGCAGCCCCAGGTTACACAGCTGAGACACTCTCAGTGCAAGCCTACTCGGTAGAAGAAGCCTGTGCTGAAAGCACCTCTAGCTAGGAAATATGTTCTAACGTATGTTCTAGTCTATCAGACATATCATGTTCACAATAAATATGTTATTACACCTCCACAACACACTCATGCACCTCGAAAACACGTGCACAAACCTAAACCCCCTGCTGAATCAACACAGAAGTCCAAGGCTCAATAAAAGAAGCCAATGAAAATTTATATAGACTTTCAGGCAAGACAGATCAAGCCTGACAATAGCGTCAGAATCATCAAGCAAGACTGGGTTCCTAAAGGATCCACTACTGTACAAGGACCTACTTCATACTGAATACCTAAAATATGATTTTTGTAAGTCGTGATGATCGAAAAAAAAAAAGACCTTCCAGCCCAGAAGCACATATGGTACTTGGACAACGGATGTCCAAGGTGTAAGAAAATCTTGTTTTACCCATACTCCCGATGATCTATCTTGGATGTTTAATTCACCATACATTGATTATATTCCTAGCATAATCTATATAATTAATTGCAATATATAGGTGTTTACTCATGTTTACCTCCGAATTTCTGGGGTAACAGATCTATTGCGGACTCCAGCTCTAATCTTCTGGACTGTATCCCGGATACCTATTCTCCAATATTGAGTGAGAACAATCTATGGAGAATACTGCAAAATTTCGTCTCCTATGTGATTTTGAAAATTACAATAAAGCTTATCTGATTTTCTCTCACCTTGTATTTATAATGCATTCATATAATCCTATTTAGATAGGATCATTGCATATCAAATAAACACAATAATTATCTTCAATCCCTTCATATCTAGAATAATTATTTCTTGATGCTAATATTATCAGATGATATATATCTAGATATATGAGATGTATTAAAACAATAATAAATCATAACAAAGTTCCAATAGGACTATCATAGGGAGGGACACAATTTTGGTCAGTTCCAGGCCTTGATGGGTCAATCCAGGGATCAAATCCAAGGAATAAAGATGAGCCTAAAATGAATTAATTATCTTATATTCAGCTCAGAACATAAATTAATTCATAAATATCTATTCATTCCACTAGAGAATAAATGCTGAACTATTGTTTTATTACTGAAATTGAGTTGGGCTTGCACTTAGACTTACGAATTCTCGTATTTAAGATATCGCATGTCAATTAATTATTTATACCACTCTGACTTTTTAAAATAGTTAATCTCTTTAATTCTTTAAGTAGTATTACTCAACCTTATTATTGTACTTGAGCTAACTCAACCTATAGGCTTTAGTACAATAAACATTTTGAGCTCCTTAAGGAGACATCATCATCCTAAATAGATACGGTGACTTGATACAGGTAACTAACATGACATGAAGTACTGCCACCACCCAAGATGCGGAGAATCTTGGGTTATCTCATCTAACCATCATCCATAACAAGTCAAAGTGACGGTCAGTAACTTATACTCACCTAAAACCTTATCGAGATTTAGATCAACATAAACTCACTTAGATCTAGGTTCTTCACGACGATCAGATAGAAGAACTCATCTCATTGTGATCCATCAATACGTCAAGACGTACCAGCATAGACAAGGAACCAAGTCAAGTAACTTCTTATCTATACTGCAGCCTACACCGACAACTCGTCCTCAAATTGTCTCAGTTGTGATCATTTTTATATCTCAACTAGATTAACCAATCATTCAGACTTCTGTGATCTTCTATGCACTGTATGATCTAACTTTTGTATGAGATAATATGATAACATATGCAATCAAGTAAACAATTGAGATAAGAGATTGTAATAGTGGTAACAGGAAACATTGTATACAAGCTTAACCATTCTGCTTTCAGTATACAAATCCAACAATCTCCCACTTATACTAAAACAAACTTTTTAATATACAATGTTGTGGCCAATATTATGGGTTTGAACGTAATGAAATCATGTATATTTTAATTTTTCTCGTTATTAGGTTACACGTTATTAATTGTATAGGTTTTAAATAAAGATTTATCGGTATTAACCACAATTTAAATAAAAAATGTAGTAATAATAATTAATAGACTACAGTTTTATTAGGCTATTGTACAAAACCGTAGTCTATGACTACCAAAGACCACGTTTTTCCTTCCATAACGTAGTAACAGCCTAAAATAGACTATTGTTTTAACGATATTAACTACGGTAAATTACTGCAGTCTAAGTCTAAACAAATAGACTACGGTTAAAATGCGTAGAGTATATGCGAAATTATCTGTAGTCTATAGCTGATATAGACTACGCTTCTTATGCGTAGTGTATATGCGTCTACTTTCTCTTCACCACTTCTCTCTACAGTCGGGCACGCACATAGACTACGCTTTTTATGCGTAGTTAAAGCCTATTGTTGTAGTAGTGTTTCTTTGTAAGTAATAATAAGGGTCATGTTTTGAAGGTCTATTGAATTACATAGAGCTCTTTTCGTTAATATGTCATCGTACAACTCCATCTTCTGATAAAAGACCACTACAATATCCACAAGGTTCTTCTCCCATCGACATGATCTTAGTAAGCATTGTTAATCACTCGCATCTATGTACAAGACTAAGTTGTCTTCGTTCTGCGATATCGCTCAGAGATTCTTGCAAATTTCATTTTGTTGTCTCATCCCATTTTGATGTTCATCTGGCCAGATAAATGAAATATTTTTCTTTAACAAATGGCTAAAGATCTTTCTCTATTTTGCAAGGTTTTTCATAAGTATCCCTACAAAATTAACAACGAGCTACTTTTTCTCTTTTGGTCCATTTAAAATAATTGAAGCCAACTAACACCCTCCACATGCCTTGCCTGGTCGCATTTATTAGTGTCAGAAAAGAAACAAACATGTGTTATAATAAATCATGTTTTATTCAAGTTAGTGTGCGAAACCAATTAATTGTAATATGTCATAAGTCGTTACTACCATAATTGATGTATGCAAGAAATGTAGGTCAGAAAAATACTTTATGCATCCTCAAATAAATGTTATGTGCCATCAAAAAACGTATACAAATAAAGTTTCTCATGGCATCAAATCACATATTAAAGAAAATTTGTTTTTAACCGTTCTGTGTGATTTGCAGACTATTACATAAAAATATGAGATTTAACCACTGCATCTCGAAGATAGCGATTGTTGGGTTCTTCATGAATTCAACAAAAAAAATAGTTGTGCTTGTAAATTGTATTCTTAGATTGGTTTGCACTAACTGTAGAAACATGAGATTTAACACTTCAGGAACTTTGTCACAAGATTTTTACATTACTTTTTATTGGATAAAACTTTTGAATTGTAGTCGAGTGTTTTCTGATTTTCTTCTCCATAGCAGCTACGCGCCTTGATTGTTCAACTTAGAAAAATCGTAGTCTATAAATATTAAAGTGAATAATTTCTCATACTATTTTCACGCCTAAACTTCCTACATTAATTGCAGTAATATTTATTGATCAAAAGTTAAGTTGATTTTCATGTGCATTTATCATTCAATAATTTCCTTCTCATCTCCCTTTCTCTTTAGTATTCATTAATTCTTTTTTTAAATCATGTGATTTCGTTGATAAAAATCTATGCAATATATAACTTGAATTAAACATCATATCAAGAGTTTTAGTTTGATGTATTGTATTTAAAAGATGGATACAATAATCTAAATAAGTTACAATTATTTATTATATCAAATAAATTATATATATCTATATATAGGGTTGGGTTCCCGTAGTACCCGGTCCCCAGATAGTATGTAGTACCCAATCTAGACCACATATTTTGAACACGTGGCCACATCACAAGCTGACACGTGACAACTCATTTTCTTTTCTTTTCTTTTTTTAATTTTCGCAAGGGGCAAAATGGGAAGAAACAAATCAGCCTTCTTCTTCTCCTTGGCAGCAGCGGACGTCGTCGGAGATGACGACGACAACGTCGGAGACGGACGGTGTCGACGGAGAACAGCAGCAACAAGATACACAAACAACTACAAACAACAAATTTTGAAAGAAAGAAAAGAAGAAAAAATTGAGAACAAAATTGATGGATTTTGAGAGAAAAAAAAAGCAGAAGATGAATTTGATAGATGATTGAAGAATCGAGAAAGATGGTGGCTATGACGATGGTTCACGGTGAATTCGTTGGTAATCAGGGAAAGAGACGATGAAATTGACAGATAAGGATGGATGAGAGATTTGCTGTCGAAAATCATGAAACTGTATTGAACAAAACATGAAACTATATTGAACAAAATATGAAACTGCATGTTGTCACGAAATACAAACATGCATTTAACAAAATACGTTCATGCATTGATCAAAACATGTCCATGCATTTAAAAAATATGTTCATGCATTTAACAAAACGTAAAATGCGCCAACCAACCAAGACGAGCGAAATGGCGTCGGAGCGACGCGTGAGCACGAAAGACATCGTTGGCGTGAGCTTCACCAAGAAGTCGTAATACCCCACATTCCTGTAGCAGAGATTAGCTCCGAATTAAGAGATTATGAGAAGGGCATTGCATCCTTAAGAAAGAGTTGTTTAAGCTAGAAGCTTTTATGTTAAGTTTTGTGTCGACAAAAATAGAATTTGAGATTTATTCGAAATCGATTCGAGATAGAACCTAAGATAAGATTCTTAGGTCTTGTTTAGAATAAGAAGACCTAGATTCCAAGGGTCTTGAGATGATAGATACATGCTCAACGATGTCTTGATTTTATAAAATGGAGAAATTCAAATATTTGTTTTTGTGATATCGGTATTTGCCGATTAAACCCTAATCGTCGGTTGAATGTCTAAAATGGTTTTTGAAGCCAAAAATATTTTTACAATCAAAGTTTGATGTTTATATTATGTTATTGAGTTTTAAAAAGAGAATTTCAAGTAGAGAGCATTTTATCGGAAATTGAGTTTTGAAATCGGAAAGATATGAATTAATAGCATGCCTTTATAACGTTGGTATTATTTATAGAAAAGTGTACATTTTGGTAATTTACTAGAACATGATTATTCATCATGTTTTAAAGAAAATCAAAAGTGGAGAAAATTTGAGAATTTTCTAGAAAATTGGTGACTTTTCCACCAAATTAAAGAAAATGAAAAATAAAATAAAAATTTGTGGCTATATATATATATATACACATTACAATCCATTTTCTTCTTCATTTTCTCCCAATTTTCGTGTCTTACACACACTACACATACTAAAATTTTCCAAATTTCATGCTCCAATTTTGAAGGATCCAACCGTTGAAATTTCGATCCGTCTTCGATTTCAGGTATAATTCTATCTTTAGAATACATCTATGGTTTGAAATTTTGAAAAACATAAAATTTTGAGCATGCTATGTTTTCAGTCACTATGATGATTTATTAAGGGATATGTTATTGTTTGAATAATTCTTGATTCTATGTTCGATTCATTGCCAACGTGTTGTTTAACGTTGAAATTTTAAGCATATATTTATTCTTTGAAATTTTGTGAAATTTTTGAAATCATGGAAGGTCTTGATCTTGAATATATGATGTTGATATGCTTTATATTCTCTCATATATATGTTGATGAGTTGATATAAACATGTTTTGAGCAAGAAAAACGTTTGAAATAAAACTATGTTGAAACCCCTTTTTGACTGAAACCCTAAGCCCTCATAATGTTGGATTTTTGATTTTAGATGATCATTTTGAGTTCATATTTGGATTCTATGATATGAATAAAGCTTAAAATGATTTATTCGGATTTTTCGGCCGACGTATTCAAAAATTTGAAAATTTTAGTTTGACGTCAAAAATTTGTTTTCAAGGCCAAAGCTTTGATCTTTGGATTTTGATGGTTGATTAATGAAATTTGATTATAGTTGAGCATGTATAGAGGTTCGTCTAAGTTAGGCGACGTCTTGCGCGATTTTTGACGTCGGACATAAGCTATGTCTTAAGGGGTCGTTAGGTTTTTGGCTAAGGTTGAATGGTTTAAGCTTGTTGTTGAGTTTTCTATGCTCGTTTAGTCATATGAGGCTTCGTTAAGTCTTGTTATATGTTAAGACATTATAGGATGCAATGACCCAATGTTTATTGACCATATCGTCTAGTGTATTGAGAAAATATAGTCGTATCGACGACTAAGATAAGCTATGTTCTTGTTTGGTTCTTGATAGACTTTTATACCGTTTTATGTGGATTAATGGACCAAGTGAGAAGAAGAAAGATATGAAAGATGAAAAGTACAGTCGTCAGTGACTGTCGCCAGGTGGGTATAAATATTTTCTAATATGATATGCTTATGCTTTTTATGTTTTTAAAATGAAATGAATTGGATTATGTCACAGCCCGGTTTGGCTTATCCTAGTCGGACCGTGACTTGGGGTTCGGTTTAAGTGAATATGAAAGAATGAGGGTTTCAACTCATTTCATCTACGAAGGGTATATATGTTCCAAACAGAAACGAGAATCATGATGGATCAAAATAGATTAAATATATATATAAGGTTGTTCCAAGGTTTCAACAAAACAACAGCTTTTACAAAGCTTAACATAGTAACAAAAGATAACAGAGTCTCATGAGTTTAGCCGCGGAATAAAACGTGTGAGACATGCATGTGAAGATGCATTCTCAAGGTGAACCAAAAATACTTCATACTTCTAGACAAAAGTTTCCACTCAACTCCCGCTCTATTTCATCACCTGCTCAACCTGCACATTTAAAAACAAACATGCAGGGCTGAGTACAAAGATACACTCAGTGGACACATGCCGAAAATATTTATACTTTACGAAATATTGGTCGCTTACATCACGAAGACACAAGGGTTTTGTTGAAAAGGCCTTGTGCTTACTAAATACATTTTCATTACTTTCAAAGTCGTCACAGACACATTTTCTTTCAACGATATTACAAGTGGCATATGGATTAACGCAGGAGGAGGCCTCCTTCACCGGACGCACGACCGACCGCGAACGGTTCGAGGTCAATCATCCGACCGTAACTCGGTTCGTGTCAAGTGTACACAACCCTAAGCTAGATTCCCCTTCACCTCCAAATTAGGATCCGCGTTCGTAATACTTTTCCTGTTGCCCCAGGCAACCCGAATGGACATATACAAAACATAAAATATTTTTGGCAGACAATATCGTACTTTATCATTTGCAGAAAAACAGTAAAGTAATAACAGTAAATGATTTTTCAAGAAAGCTCGTAAATGGTTTTGATAAGAAAGCCCACAAAGGGTTTAGGTAAGAAAGCCCACCTCGGGAACTTAAAGTTCCTACGTCACTAGTAATTAATTATCGTCTTCTTTCTCCTATGAGCAGGACCCTTTTTAAACGTGAGAAACGAGGTTTAGTACATCGCTATACTTTTCGATAATCATTGATCCGAAAACAACGGAGTTACTACATCAATCCTTTTTAACGTCAAGGATCCTATTTTCATACCTTAACCACTATTATACTTATTGTGTCTCGAAAAGATATAATATCCTATCTTTTCATTCCTTCCTCAGTTCAAACCATTCAGCGTGAAGTATGAATCTTAATTTCATACCTAAAGTCGTTACGTACTGACTTTACTTCTCAACCTACATGCATACTTATATTTTACGTATTCACAGTAGTATTTTCCTACGTCTCTACGTATCATATCATATGATTCACATATCATGTATCACGAGATGTCATATTCTTTCATTTTCATGATTTTCGAAAATTCCATATATATATATATTTTTCGAAAAATTTTACATTATATATATATATATATATTATTTATCATATATAAATAATATGACATAGTATTCATCATATATAACTTGTACATCAATATTTCATGCTTTAGAAATTTTCGAAATTACTATCCTATAATATTCCATATTTTTCCAAGAAATTCCACATAAAATCATAGAATTTTAATCATGAACAACTATCATTATTTTATGTTCAAAACAACAATTAAATTCATGTACATCAACATATAACCTATGCTTATTTTCGGTCATGACATAATGTTTTTAATACATGCTTATCTTTGTATTAAAAGTCTTATAAACGTTATATAAACATATTTAATTCATAACTTCAACATATAGCATAAATTTCACGTATTTCACATAATTTTCGAAAGCATGTAACAAAACACATCATATATGATTTTCTAATATTTTTGCATAAAATAATAAGAATAGTAAAGTTTCTAACCTTCTATTTGATTCCGATCGACGTCGGCGACATTTTCTATCTACGATCGAAGAGAACCTTTAGGATCACTCTCTATTATTTTCTCTCTATTTTTCTTCCTATTTCTCTCTTATTTTCGGTTATATGGTGGTATATGGGGGGGGGGTCTCCTATTTATAGAGTTTGTAAAGTGATTTTAATCATTACTTTATAAAATATCTTAATATAAAGTCAAAAATTACAACTCATACTTATCTTATAAATTTTCGGTCCTATGAGTTGTCAATGAGTCATTTTTGATCTTATCCTATAATTTAATTATTCATCATATCTTATCTTTTTGAATTTATAACTTATCTAGTTGTAAAATCAAAATTTACAACTCATACCTTATCTTAATTAATTTCGGCCACCTCCATAGCTTATGAGACAATTATTTTATTTTATTTTATAGTTTATTATGTTATTTTGTTATTTAATTAATGTATCTTATACTTATCATAAAATAAATAAATCATCACTTTATATAAGGTTTATGAAATTTTCGTCATTATTAGTACCTTAGGATAGGATTTTATTTTTTTCCATATCATATACTATAATATTATCATGTAATAATATCATATCTTATCTTTATCCTAAAGTTTGAATTTTATTCTTTATGTTCACATTTGTTCATATTTGTTCATATTATTTTTCAAACTTTTCGCCTACTACATGACAAAGGCCTTAGTTACTTGTTCAAATTGGATACATAGTCTACCTTATCTTATAATAATATCTTATCCAAATAATAATAACATAGCATTAATTAAGGCATGATATTTATATCCATTTCACACATTAAAAGTCAAATTTTCGGCCCCTATATAAATATGTAACAGCCTGCCAACTCAAAGTACGGACTAGCAGGGACCGTTACTAATGACGGGATTAACAACAGGAACAAAAACTAATTATGGAATTGTGAGGTATAAGATAGACAATTTTTCAAAACTTTATACCATTTAACGTGACACATATATCGTACATACGCAACTGGATCATTTAGACTCTTAACAAAAGGGTTTAACTTAAAACATAACTTATATAACTTTGCAGCGGAAAGACATGTGGAATACACATATGACGATGTGAATCCAAGGTTAAACTATCAGCGACAATGATCCAACTGCTCAACACACCTCCATCCCATCTTCAGCTCAACCTGCACATTTAAAAACAAACATGCAGGGCTGAGTACAAATAATGCACTCAGTGGCTCATTGCCAAAACATTTTCTGAAATTACACTGCCCCTTAGTAAAACACGAGGTTTTTAGTTGAAATAACTCGTGATTACCAAAACATTTTCTTTCATTTTCAAAAGTCGTCTGGCCAGACATATTTTCTGTCTGTATGATCCATATCAGTTCTCATATATTATTATCATAACGTCATCACATGTTGGTAGCGAACCAACAACTATTAATATCATAACATCAAATGTGTTGGTAATAATCCAACAACTATAAATCTCAATATAACGTCATCGTACGTTGGTAGCGAACCAACAAATTTTCACTATCATCATGCCATCCATCTCCACATATATCAGAATCATCATACCATCCTGCTCCACATATAACATGATCGTCATACGTTGGTAGCGAACCAACAACTTTCGATATCATCATACCAGCCATCTCCACATATAACATGATCATCATTCCAACTTTCTCCATATTTAACTTTATCATATCAATTTAATCCTAGCCAGTGTTGGATTAATTCACGTTTGATTATTACGTGCGCAATATATTAATTGTTGAATCTGTCGTTCATCGTGGCTCGTTTTTATTTTGTCGGATTTTGGTTTTCACCACGAGAAAATCTGTGGTTAGATTAGATTTATTTTTCTGTAAATCTTATATGTAAAAGTAAAATGAAGACGAAGCGGCCAGATCGAGACGACGGAAAAAAGCGGTCGCACGCGGCGGGCGCGGCACGCAAGCGCGCAGCACGGCGCCGCGACGCCGCCACGTGACGGGCCGAGCCCATATTCGCTTTTCCACTGAATCCCGCTTTGGACGAGTCCGTCCGTGCACGTGCACGCGAGGTCCCATTTTCGAATCCGATCCGTGCGGGTGCACGGAGGCCTGTTTTCAAGATTATAAAGATCTATACTTTGCAATTCTATGTAATAGATTAGGCGGAAAGTGCGATTCCACGAGTGGGCCACGATGAACATTTTATTTTATTTTTATCGCTCATTGCATGTCGTGGATGTTTAAATTATGCAAGAGCATGCTATGTATGTTTAAATTACGTTGACAAACCTTTAAGTGTTTTCGTAATCAAAGCGCATAGTAAGCATGCTAGGTTTATCGCGTTTTCAAGCATATTTTAGAATTACTCGAGTATGTTTTACATGTTGAGTTCTATAGAAAAGCATCCTAGATTACGTGATCTGCATGGACAAACCTTTTGAACAAAAAGACTAAGCAAGCAAACCGACAAATTAATTGTTTTTAAATTAAAATGTCAAGACCTCCACTTTTGATCTCTAAACAAAGTGATACGCACCGTGAGTAAACGCCCACACGCGTGGCTTGCTTGCACTGCTTATCATAAGTTTGTTGGATGAGATTTCTAAATAAAACATTTTAAATCTATTGAGAAGTGGGAGTTTCATGTAAACGCCCACACGTGGCTTGCATGTGTGATTTTCATAAGTTCTCTAGAGATAGATATAAAATGAGATAACAAAAGAATTTGAATTGGAAGCGGTATGGTCCTAGTGAGTATGCTAATTCTAAGAATTAGTTTCTCGTTAAAATGTGGTCATTGCTAGACATCACCTCAAGTACAACTTCCCACGAAGTCCCTTCTTGTGATAGTGATGTGGTCTAGTAAGGTCCAATCGTTAATTTCATTTTTCATAAGGATAAGTTTACATGGATTGAAATTAAACGACTAAAAGATATATTTTAGTCTGGTCAAGGGGTTCATGTTTAAACGTCCACACGCGTGGCTTGCATGTGGGATTCCTTGGGCGATTGGAGGTTTCAATTAATATTGTTTTATCAAAAGGTTACAATATTATTGTTACGAATTATGTGCGATCGTATGCTTATGTGTTTACATTATCGTTTCAGATATGTCTCTTACACCGATTATCAATATGCTCGCACAAAATCCGTTATCCGGTCCAAATTTTATCGAGTGGAAGCGAAACATGGAATATGTTCTTATCAAGAACACATGTTTGTTCTCACTACTCCTAAACCCGATGCCCTTATCGACGATCGACTAATGAGCGAGAGTCAAGCGCACTTTGGAATAAGTCAAACAATATGGCTAAATGCTATATGATGACTACTATGTCCAAAGGCTTGCAGCAGCAAGATCAGTCGATGGTAGACGCGACTGATATTTGGTCAAGTCTCGAGAGTAAGTTTAGGCAGTCGGATCGGACAGTCCGCTTCCACACAATGAGAGAAATCTTGGCGTGTAAGATGGAAGAAGGAAGTTCGGTCCATGAACATGTCTCCCACATGACTCATCTCATGGATAGTCTTGATCAGTTGGGAGGAGGTATTGACGGCGAAGCCAAGGTCGATATCATCCTCAATACACCGCCCAAGTCTTTTGAGAACTTTCGGCGTGAATGTGATCATGAGCAAGACCGAGTATACACTTAGTCGGTTGCTCAATGATCTCGTGGTCATGGAAGGAGTTATGGGCAAAGGAGCACATGCTCTTGCTAGCACATCTAAGGGCCCAAATTTTCCGTTGCAAAATGGAAAAGAAAAGGGCACCAAAGGTGGTAGAGGCAAGGAAATAGTGGGAGTAATGGGAGCAAGAACATGGTCGCCACCGGAGGCTTGAAGAAGCCAAAGGAAAAGGGCAAGTCTTCGCGCGGTAAGACGGGCATTGGAAGGCTAAGTGCCCTATGCTCAGGCTCAAGGTATGCCGTTTGCTTTAGTAACGAAAACATGTTTAGCAACTTGTTCTACCCATGTAGTAGACACGGGTGCGACTGATCATGTTTGTTACACCTTGCAAGGGTTCCTGCGGACAAGGGAGCTGAGTAATGGCGAGATAACGATCTCCATGGGCAACGCGGCGAAAGTCGAGGCCGTTGCAGTCGGAGATGTTACTTTATGTTTTGAGAGAACAGTTTTAGTTTTAAAAGATGTTTTATATGTGCCGGATTTTCGGCGGAACCTTGTTTCTGTTTCGAAACTATTTACTCATGGATATTCTGTTATTTTTGATAGTGGTGTTTCTATCATAAGAAATGACGAAGTTATCTGTGTTGGCACTTTAAATAATTCGCTTTATACTATTTCTGCAAAACATAATACCTATAACTATGTTGCATCTTCTTCAAACCCTAGAAAGAAAAAGTTTTCTTCGCAAGATGACACCACATTTCTCTGGCATCTTAGATTAGGTCACATCAATCTAAATAGGATCCAAAGACTGGCTAAGAATGGAGCGTTGGGTAATCTCATAGTTACTCCATTCCCTGTCTGCGAATCCTGTATAGAAGGAAAGATGTCGACCAGACCCTTCAAAGCGAATGGTTATAGAGCCAAAGAAATGTTAGAGTTAGTCCATTCTGACCTGTGTGGACCGATGTCCACACAAGCTCGTGGAGGGTACGAGTATTTTGTCACTTTCATTGACGACACTAAGGTACGGATCGTATACCGCTTCACCGCAAGTCCGAATGCTTTGAGAAATTCAAAGAGTTTAAGGCGGAAGTGGAGCGAAGCTTGGTAAGAGTATCAAGCCACCATGGTCCGATCGCGGTGGCGAATACCTCAAGAACGAGTTCATGGACTATCTAGTGAAGTATGAGATTACCTCCCAAACAAGATTTCACCGGCACACCACAAGCAAATGGTGTGTCGAGCGAAGAAATAGGACTCTTTTGGAAATGGTTAGATCAATGATGAGTTATGCAACATTGCTTATTTCGTTCGGGGTATGCCTTAGAACGGCGGCATACTTGCTAAATCTAGTACCATCCAAGTCGACCGAAAAGACCCTTCGAAAGTTATGGTTTGGGCGAAGCCCGTTTAAACCACATAAGGATATGGGGCGATCCGGCTGCGTCTTTGAACAAGAAGGCGACAAGTTGGAGGCTAGATCCGACGCAAATTCGTTTATCGGATATCCTAGAGGAACGAAGGTGGTTTATTCTATAGTCCTAAGGATCAGAAGGTCATTATTAGCACTAATGCCCGATTCTTAGAAGAGGATTATATGAAGAATCATAAGTCCAAAGTTGAAATCATTCTTCAAGAATTAGAAGATGATCGTATTCCGCCACCGATTAGGCCAAAGGTACGAGATGTCGAGTCTAGTGGGAGGGATCGACACCAGATACTTCAAGAAATTGAAGTGGGTCGAGTTCCACCGAGATACCGACCGCATAAGTGGTACCTACCCGAGAAGTTGTGCAAGATAGAGAACCACAAGTTTCTCGCACCCACCGCCGCCATAGTGCTGTAGAACCTCGTCAGAAGGAGGTTGTTCGTCAATCCGAGCGATTTATGTTCGTGGGAGAATCTTCGGATTTAGTCCCGTGAAATAACAGCAATAATCGACCCATGGACATACAAGGAGGCGATCTGAGACATTGATGCAAGATCATGGCACAATCGCTATGGACTTAGAAATGGAGTCCATAACGGCTATGGATGTATATGAAAAGACACCTCTACCAGATGGCAAGGATGCCATAGGCGATGAGTGGATATACAAAAGGAAGAGAGATTCCGATGGAGAGGTTTCGGCTTTTAAAGCCAGGCTTGTGGCGAAAGGGTACACTCAGATTGAGGGCATCGATTTCGATGTGTAATACCCCAAGAAATCTAAAACTTCGATTATTAATTTCTTTAGCTAAATCGAGATTCGAATTTAGAGCGACTATTAAATTTTATAATTGTAGACGTTTTATTTTTATTTCGAAAAAGAAAATTTAAACGAATGTCGAGAACGAATACAGTTATAAATCGAACCAGATATTTTATACTGGATAAATTATCTAGTCAAACCACATCATGTTTATTCCCCAAAATATTCCACTTTACCCTCCTTTACTCTACTTTTTCCCTAAATACTCATCATCACTCCTTCAAGGAATCCTATGTGAAATATTACAGCAACACAATTTTTCTTTCTTTCCTCTCATATTCAATTGAGCAAACCATACTTCTCCATTTTTCCAAGCTTGTCGACAACTGAAGAAAATCACCAACAATCAAATGTTGTTCACTCCTCATTCAGTACACAAACGAGCAGACTTACTAAGGTTATACCTTCTCAATTCCTCATTTCATTCTTTCCTCTACTGCAATATATATACAAACACATGTATATTGATACCATTAATTTCTACATCTGATTCTTGTAAACAAATACATTTATGATGCAAAAACAATCCAAACATATAATATCATAAATACATAGAAATTTAGAATTTTCAGAGCTTAGGAATTTTCTTAGAAATTTGTCCGAGCCATTAGGGCTCGTCTGTCATTCGTCAGCCGTGGCCAAGTCGAGACGGCGCGGAGGAGGCACGGTGGTCGGAGCACGGCAGCTGAGCGACGTCTGGAGGTAGAGCCGTGACAGAGCACGGCGTGGCTGTACGGCCGAGGACTGTGAACCAACAGCGGTTCTGCTGTTCGGCTGAGGGATGAGCGCGGTGGCTTGGAGAGCAGATGGGGCCGCCGCGCCGACCAACGAAGACGACATCGACACACGTCGCCGGAATGGAAAAGGCTGCGACGGTAGAAACTGAAAGATAGAGACGTGCAACTGTGGGTGTGTGTTCATATATGTATGTGTGTGTGCGTCGATTCGCACCGAGAGAGAGGGGAGATGTGGCTGAGATCACGGCGGCGACGGTTTGGTACGCCTACCGGTCGCGATGGCTCACGGAGACGAGAATACGGTGGAGGCGAGAGAGATGGATGGAGGTTGATGATATGCGAGTATGTGAGTGAGTGAGGGCGAACCGAGGGAAGAAGAGGCCAAAGTCACGGCGAAGCACGCCGACCGGCGACGTGGCCGGCCGGAGAGAAGGCGGCGATCTTGTATGTATGTGTGTGCGCCGCGAGTGGAGCCAAGAGAGAGGGATACGTGAGGTTGGGAGGGGGCGGCTAGGGTTCCATTAGTTGTAGGTATTAGTTTTAATTTATGTTGTATATTGGGCTGGGTTTCTTTTAATGGGGCTGGGCCGAGAACAAAAGGGATAAAAAAAAAGGGGCTGGGCCTTGTATATTAGGGCTGGGCTGAAAAAAAAAAGGAAAAGAGAAAGGAATAGAATTAAATTTGTTGGTCTTTTAATAAGAGTACATGGGCCGAAAAATATAAGATGGGCATTGAAAAATAAAATTGTATTGGGCTTATATAAGATGGGCCTTGTAATTAAATTATATGGGCCTTTGGAATTAAATGGATATGGGCCTTTGAAATTAAATTGGTGGACTTCAATTAATTTAAAGATGGACTTAAACTATTTTAAATGTTGGACCAAGAATTTAATTTGGTAATGGACTTGCACTATTCATCCATGATCCATTAAAATTAAATTAAGGATTAAATAAATTTTATATATGATTAAAAATGAGATTTAATTTTAATAATTAAATTTTGAGATTTATCTTAATTAATTAAATAATAATCTAAGTATCAATTATTTAGAGTGAATTAATTAACTTCATTAGATTGAATAAAACCTAATTTTTAGAAATCCAATAACATAATTAATTAATTATGTTAAAGATTAATTTGAGAATTATTCTTTTTTTTAGTGATTTACTTATATAATGAGATAGACCTTATGTTTTTTGGTTACAAAGGTGTGATGAGAACTAAATCCTAATTAGTGGATATCTAAGATGAATTAAATTAATTTGATTGATTAATCAAATATTATTGGACTATTAGATTGATCCATTTAATTAATATTTAAATTATGTATTTACTTAATTAAATTCGAGATTTAATTAAGTAATGAGTTGATTATGTCAAGTAGATACTTGAGGAAATATTATTTAATCAACTTTAATTTATAGAACGCTTGTTAGGAGGCGATTGATTTATAAGAAACCTTTATTGATTGTGTACTATAGATATGAGATTCTCTGATAGAATATGTGGGACATGTGAGACGAGAAGAATGTCGAGGAAATGTTAGTAACGAATAAGGGATTGGACTCAAAAACGTTGATACGCGTTAACAAACGGAGAATATTAGTTATGAACTTAAGATTCATAAATTATACGAAACGACGTGGAGAAACATCGATGGAAGGGAAGAATGCAACGTCGAAGTGTCACCTATCGTTATGACGAGACCAATCGAATAGACAAAATATAAATATTAATTAAGTCATATCGATGACGAAAATCCTAAAACCCAAAGACTTAAAAGATATCGAGCTGTCGAATCTTAATGATACTTCTCGAAAGAAGCGAATGACATACTAAATCATATTTCTTGCGTTGACAAGGTCCAGCGTGGACGTAAACGAAAACAACAGAGGATCGCTAGCAGGTATTCCAAGAAGGTCAATTCTTGAGGTGGGCTTTTCTTGAAACAAAATGATTATGCATAACTCAAAGCATGATTTACAAAGCTTTATGAAATATTATCGCATGAACCGTTATTGATCGCCAAATATTTATGTTTTGTTGTGTCCATATCTCGAGGTTGATTTGTCCAAATGTGGGGCGAGAATTGATTGGTATATGTGAATGAGTTGGTCCACCAACGTTAAAAAGGGTATCGATCGGATCCGACTTAGTTGAGGACTAACTCGGATTGTGTACACGCAGTATTGTGTGTTAAGGTTAGCTACCTCGACCGGTCATGGCGACTATGTGTGAGTGGCCACCCCATAGTGCGCGAATGAATGAACGTATGATTGATGAATGAATTACCAGATATGGAACAACGTGGATGAAATAGTCCGGCCGGACACTTTTGGAAAACGATAAAATGTTTGATAGGCATGGGTCTTTCCAACTAAAACCCCATGTGTTATTGCGGGCAGTTCAATAACTTTTATAAAGAAAACATTTTCGGCAATTAGTCCACTGAGTACTTTTGTACTTAGCCCTGCATCTCGTTTTTGATGTGCAGGTTGAGCAAGGATTGATGATGGGTGTGAGGCGGTGGTGAGTGGTATTGGTTTTGTTGTTATTTTGAAAGGATTTCTAGAACCTTGAACATGCATCGTCATATGTATGTTCACACGTTTATTTGCTGCCTAACTCTGATATTGTTTGGTATCTTTGGCTACGACTGCTTCCACATCGTATTGAACTTGAGGTCGTACCTCGTTTCTTGAATTGTGCCCTGATTGGGTTATATTTGAACATTGAACCTATTGATAAGTCCTTATGTGACTTGGGTTTATATTTGAAATAGTCCATGCCTTTATTCGAAATTGATGGGTTAATTGTATTGGTTTGATGTATATTTCCACTGCATTTATCATACCAGTGACGATCTATATAATCCGTACTTTGAAAAGTCGGGTCGTCACAAAGTGGTATCAGAGCACTTGTTCGCTCTGAACCCTAGAAACCATTTCATTGGATCTTAAATTGAAAGTTGAGTCTTGAAATTGTTGGTATTTGACTGCCACTGCACTTCACTCCATCGTCATCCTGCTTAACGAGGAAGAAGGTAACTATCTCAACTGAATTTTTTTTGAAATGATGGAAGTTTATGAAATGTGAAATGGACTTACAAAAGTCGCATTGTTTTGAAGGTTGAAATATGTTCGAAAGGAGAAAAGTCTCAAAATTTCAAATGGAATTGTTGTTTCCAAGGATTTTGAAAAAAAAAAAAAAGGAATGATTGAAATTGAAAAGTTTTTTTCAAAATAACTGGTTGTTAGGTTGAAAAGAGTTGAAAACTCTGGGAGATTGATAAATGAATGATATGAGAATACTTGTTCATCACAGTATATGTTATGAGTTGTATTTACTCCTATATGCAAAGCATGCTAGATGCATAATGTAAATGAGTATGTTTCCCCATGAGAACATAAACTCTTAAGACACATGATGCCTATTGCGCCGAACTTAGTATGAGAACATAAGGTATCCCCGATTGAACAGAATACTAAGGAAGAACGAGAACATAGAAATTATAAGAATCCCAATCCGAACGGATCTGAGGAGGAGAACTAGATAATTCTATGATGACGAAGCGATTACTTAACTGGAGATTCGCACTGCTATGAATCACAACCTCTCTATGTGAAGGAATTTCGAACACTATACATGCTATTGCTATCATGGCGATAACGAAGAATCTAAGCATAACGTTAAGAAAGTATGTATAAAAAGAAAGATAGAATTTTGAGTATTGCGGGAACGCATATGATCGAATGTTACGATTCGAATGGAAATAAGGAACTCATAACCCAATGAGAAATGGTGACCACTTAGCCATTACCCGAAGGCTAGACATTGAAAGTCTGTTCTAACCTAAGAGATCATATAGTCTCTTTCCGAAGACCAAACTATGAAAGTAGTTTCATAAGAACTTAGGAATATAGGATATAAGATTGTGGTTCGGACGATTCTTACGACTAGAAGTCTTTTATTTTATAGGAGCCACATCGAGAAGGTGGTACGTTCCTACCGTTCCTACCAGAGGTACCGAAAGGACGACGTCGGTGAGTTCCTAACGCACTTCATGCGTCACTAGGCTACTGCACATGCCCGTTGTACGTCAAACTACGACTGTGTACTCCGACTGATTGCAATACTGCCACCCAAGACAGGGGTATACACGCGAGATATCATCTGAATACATGTATCGTCGCCGAGAGAGCTTCGATCTTGAGGTAGACTTGCTCCGTTCCATCAGCCACCTGAACTATGTATTCATGGTATACGGAGCTGCACCTTGCGGACCGTATCTCACTGAGCGAGAATATACCTGGCATGATGAGAATTATGAGTGGCTTCACCCAGAGGCATTTTGTTTGGCATCTGATAGACCTGTATTCTTGTCTGGCTGTGGTAGGAGCATGTTCGAGGCTAGACCTTCCCGTCCCCGACAGCTCACCTTTCCGGTCCTACCACCAGTAGGATTCCATCCCCGTCATTGCTCGCCCAGACCACCTCTATCGATCACTCCATGCCAGCGCCCACCTTTACCTACCGGCATTTCCCAGTGCAACCGCCACCCATACGGACCCATGTACCATGATACTGTAGAGATTGATGAATCATGTGGCTTAACTGCATACGCCGTGAGAGAAGCTTGTGCCCATCTTACCGCTTTTCCGTTTCCAGCCAATGCCTATGAGGAGATCATGGCTGAGATCCGCCGAGACTTAGCTGCTATGGAAGAAGCTAGAGTCATTATAATCCGAGAGACCGTGATTCCCACATTCAATGCTGAGGTCAAAGAGGCGTAGGACCTAGAGGAAGATCCTGAAGAGGACCTACCTGCTGATAATGAAATAAAGGAAATTGATAGTACCCATACTTCCGGTCCTGACTCCGACACGCTGAGCCCTATTTATACCCTGAGCGATTATGGATCTAGTTCTTAAGACTAGATAGTGTTTTGTTTATATACTTTTGTATATCTTGTGATTCATGCGGAAAAGATAAGTCGTTTCGACATGAACCCTTATTTTGATGACTTCGGTAGCGTTTATATTTTTGTACGCACCGTGATTAGGTACATGGAGGATGCTGATATTAGTTTTGGGAAAATCATACTCCGTACCTGGCCCTTTTTTTGTAAATCTCAAAAGCACTGATGAAAATCCTCGTAGAGGCATTTGATTTGATATGATGATAGCTCATCGAGAGCCATTGGTTTTGATGTCGTATTATGTGATGTTCGACGATGTGCTAGACTTACGCGTATGGTTATATAATACATACCACGCTAATACATTTATGATCCTGATGGATGGTATAAGAAGATAATTGATTGCGTATATTTAAGAATGATAGAATGCCGTTGAGAATGAGAAACCACGAGGTTACAGCCGAAGGAGATGACACCACTCTACCACCAATACCGGCAAGAAGGATTGAGGAGCTAATCCTTAGCTAGAATCCGCCAACCTTCCATGGGACTGGGAATCCCGTGAATGTGGAACTATGGATTCGTGCGCTGTAGCAAACCATCAATTTCCTTCACTGCACCTCTCAAGAACGCTTGTCATGCGTTGCTTTGCAAATGACTGGTGCCGCCGATTTCTGGTGGGAGGTAAAGAGAAAGACCTTATATGAAGAGGAACTAGAAGCTTACACCTGGGAAGAGTTCAAGGAGGAAGTGTACGAGAAGTATATTCCTAAGAGCTACCGTAAGAAGAAAGGACACGAGTTTTACAACCTGCGACAATGGAAGATAACGGTTACATACTAAGACAGGGCATCCTGCGAGATGTCGCGATATCGCCTCACCGGTTAACACCGACGAAGAGAACCGAAAAGTTCGAACGGACTCGACGGAGATCGAGTGTCACTAGTCGGTCATGGAAATCTGACCTATCGTGAGGCCCTTAATAGAGCATTGGACATTGAGGCTACTTTACCTGAGCATAGGATTGTCCCTGTACATCCACCGAATCGCCAGGAGATCGTGGAAAAGAAAGTGGGAAGGACCCTACTAAGGGCAAGGATCCAACGCCGGCCGGCCAACGGAGAGGCCATGGCGAGGAATAACATGTCATCCGGCACGGCAATGAAATGGGCGCCCTATGGTGCCGCACCGGGGGAAACCAGAAATTGTAGGCTCCCTACGTGCCCAAGGTGCCATAGGTGTCATGCGAGGGGTGTCGCATTCACCAATGAGGATGTTTCATTGTGACCGGAAGGGTCACTACTCTAAGGATCGCCTGGATGCGCCAAGGAGGAAACGATCGCCCTAACGTGCCCAACCGAGCCCACCCAATCCGGCTATCCAAGCTCAACTGCTCCAAAGAACAAACCCGGTCCAAGATTTCCAAATTAATCAACGACCATATCAACTACGGCGGCAACAACAACAACTGCAGCAATAGTACCGCCAACTACAACAACAACAACAACTGCAACAACGGTACCGCCAACTCCAACAACAACAACAACCAAAGAAACAGTACCGCCAACTCCAACAACAACAACAAAGAAGAAGAATCGCAGAACGATAACAACATCCTCAACAACAAGAACCACCATCAAGAAGCTGTGGCCTACGCCCACCAAGAAAGGGAATTCTCGCAGGAACCGCCAAGGAACCAAGGAAACTTGGCAGATATGGGAATACTCCTCCAATTGCTCATTATCCTCTGTTTGATACTGGCGCCTCACATTCTTTTATTCTTTGAAGCATGCGTAGAGAACTTAGGATTAAATCCTAAACGCGCTGAACAAATCATGAGAATATCTTCTCCAGTAGGAGGCATAAGAACGGTAACCAACATATGCTCGAACCTAGAACTTGGACTAGGCTCACTTAAGGTCACGACAGATAACCTTCACGTCATACCTATGACAGATGTGGACATAATCCTAGGAATGGATTGGTTAACTGAACATAATGTGACCATCCTATGTAATGAAAGAAAAAATAAAAAAATTCCAACATCCCGGAAAGAAACCTACATACTTTCACGAGATCAGCATGGGGAGGAGAATCCCAATCACATCCGCACTACAAGTAAGGACGTTGCTAAACAAGACAAGAATGAGAGAAGAATAGAGGATGTTCCGATCGTAAGATTTTATCTCGATGTTTTGCCAAACAAACTATCGGGATTACCGTCGATCCGACAGACTGAGTTCAAGATCGATATCGAAACAGGTTCCACACCTGTATCGAAGGCCCCATACCGAATGGCGCCAAAAGAATTTGAAGAATTAAAGATCCAGCTATAAGAATTCTTGGACCTAGGTTTCATTAGACCTAGTGTGTCTCCATAGGGAGCACCTGTCCTTTTCATGAAGAAGAAGAAGAAGGATGGTACACTGAGAATGTGCATAGACTATCGAGAGTTAAACAAGATAAATCTTAAGAATAAGTATCCGTTATCCCGAATCGACGATCTGTTGATCAGCTTAAGGGAGCAGAAGTCTCTTCGAAGATAGACTTAAAGTCTGGATACCATAAACTAAGGATTAGACCAGAGGATATACCTAAAACGGCTTTCCGTACAAGGTATAGTCATTTTGAGTTCATCGTTATACCCTTTGGACTTACAAATGCCCCAGCAGTATTTATAGATATCATGAATAGGGTATTTCACCCATACCTAGACAAATTTGTCTTAGTATTCGTAGACAATATCATAATATACTCCAAGAATAACCAAGAACACAAAGAACACTTGAGAACTGTGCTGCAAACATTAAGGCAAAAGCAACTCTTCGCCAAGTTTAGCAAGTGTGAGTTTTGGTTAGGCGAAGTGACATTCTTAGGTCACATTGTGTCCGCCGAGAGAATCAAAATTGACCCCTCAAAATCGATACAGTTCGAAAATGGGAATCACCAAGGAACCGAATGAAATTCAGAGCTTCTTAGGACTTGCCGGCTATTATCGAAGATTTATCGAAGGATTTTCAATGATAGCCCGACCCATGACCCAATTGTTGAGAAAAGGAATCAAGTACACTTGGACCACCGAGTGTGAGGCTAGTTTCCAAAGATTGAAAAAGTTGCTAACAACAGCACATGTACTCGCAGTACCCGAAGCAAATAAAGAATACACAATCTACACGGACAATTCGAAGAATGGGCTATGATGTGTTCTTATGCAAGAATGCAGAGTTATTGCTTATGCTTCAAGGCAATTACGCCTACATGAATTGAACTATCCTACGCATGACCTGGAATTAATAGTGGTCGTACATGCCTTAAAGATTTGGAGTTAGATGTGAGATCTATACTGACCATAAAAGCCTGAAGTATTTCTTCGAGCAGAAAGATCTTAACATGAAGCAACGTAGATGGTTAGAACTAGTGAACGATTACGACTGTGGTATCAATTATCACCCAGGCAATGATAATGATGTAACAGATGCCGTGAGTCGCAAATATCAGTTTGGGGTGCCTCCTCAGTCACGAGGAGATGCTTATAAATGAATTTCAGAGGATTAATATCAAAGTTATAGAGCTCGAATCTTGGAAGCTCAGAAGAAGAGCAATAAACTGGAGGAAGTGCGAGCCAAAATCAAGAATAATGACCACAAGAATTTTAGAATAGCAACATATGATGTTTTGCTATATGATGGGAGAGTGTGTATTTTCTAAAAGACGAAGAGCTTAAGAGTGAGATCTTGAGAGAAGCCCATGAGACGTCTTGCACTATACACCTCAGAAGCGCCAAAATGTATCAAGATTTCAAAGAGAAAATTTTGGTGAGATGGAATGAAGCGAGACGTAGCTTCGTTCGTAAAACGTTGTTTGACGTGTCAACAAGTGAAAACACTCCGCCAGCGACCCTACATTTGTTGGACATACCAGAATAGAAATGGGAAGATATAGCCATGGATTTTATTATCGGGCTACCCAATCACTAAAAGAAAATACCGCTAATTGGATTATCATCGATCATTTGACCGAGAGCGTATTTCTTACCGATTCTAATAATATATGGATCAGGTATATTAGTACAATTGTACATTCGAGAAATTATAAGTTTGCAAGGAGTTCTAAAGATTATCACGTCTGATAGAGATTCAAAATTTATATCCAGATTCTGGATGAGCTTAAAAAGGGAATTGAGAACTCAATTGCATTTCAGTACCGTGTTTAACCCACAAACGGATAGACAATCTGAGAGGACCATTCAAACGCTTGAAGACATGTTGAGGACTGTTGTCCTGGATAGAGGATGAAATTTGGAACAAGTGTTACTACTTGTAGAATTCGAGTACAACCACGCTTATCAAGCAACTTTTGAATGGCCTCGCATGCGAACGCTTTACTGGAAAGAATATCGATCACCACTTTACTGGGATAAAGTGGGAGAAAGAAGAATATTAAGACCTGACTCTATCAGAGAAATGATTGAGACTGTACGATAAATTCGCCAACGAATCAAAGAAACCTAAGATCGACAAAAGTCGTACGCCGACAAACGTCGCATGAGCTATATTTTTTTATATGGGAAATAAAGTTTTCTTGAAGATTTCCATGTTAAAAAAATATCATGAAATTCGAAGTCAAAAATGAAGCTGGGACCACGTTTCGTAGGACCCTATGTAATATTGGAAGAATATGACCAACAACGTGCAAATTGACATTGCCGCCAAGTTTTGGAAACATGCATAATGTGTTCCACGTTTCACAATTCGTAAGTACATACATGACCCCAATCATGTGATATCACCGATATATATTGTCCTCGATGACAATATGAGTTATGTAGAATTGTCTATGGAAATTTTGGATCGGTATATCCAAAAATAAAAGAACAAAGAAATACCATCGATGAAAGTCCTATGGAGGGTATAGACAAGAAGAGGCAAATTGAGAATTTAAAATATGTTATGAATGAGAAATACCCAGATCTTTTATATGATTAGCAAATTTCGGGACGAAATTTTTTTTTAAGGGGATGGTATATAATACCCCAAGAAATCTAAAACTTCGATTATTAATTTCTTTAGCTAAATCGAGATTCGAATTTAGAGCGACTATTAAATTTTATAATTGTAGACGTTTCATTTTTATTTCGAAAAAGAAAATTTAAACGAATGTCGAGAACGAATACAGTTATAAATCGAACCAGATATTTTATACTGGATAAATTATCTAGTCAAACCACATCATTTTTATTCCCCAAAATATTCCACTTTACCCTCCTTTACTCTACTTTTTCCCTAAATACTCATCATCACTCCTTCAAGGAATCCTATGTGAAATATTACAGCAACACAATTTTTCTTTCTTTCCTCTCATATTCAATTGAGCAAACCATACTTCTCCATTTTTCCAAGCTTGTCGACAACTGAAGAAAATCACCAACAATCAAATGTTGTTCACTCCTCATTCAGTACACAAACGAGTAGACTTACTAAGGTTATACCTTCTCAATTCCTCATTTCATTCTTTCCTCTACTGCAATATATATACAAACACATGTATATTGATACCATTAATTTCTACATCTGATTCTTGTAAACAAATACATTTATGATGCAAAAACAATCCAAACATATAATATCATAAATACATAGAAATTTAGAATTTTCAGAGCTTAGGAATTTTCTTAGAAATTTGTCCGAGCCATTAGGGCTCGTCTATCGTTCGTCAGCCGTGGCCAAGTCGAGACGGCGCGGAGGAGGCGCGGTGGTCGAGCACGGGCAACGAGCGATGTCTCGAGGCGAGCCGCGATGTAGCACGGCGTGGCTGTACGGCCGAGGATCAGGAACCAACAGCGGCTGCTGTTCGGCGAGGACGAGCGATGGTGGGCGAGGCAGACGCGCCAGCTCGGCGCCACCGACCAACGAAGACGACATCGACACACGTCGCCGGAATGGAAAAGGCTGCGACGGCGGTAGAAACTGAAAGATAGAGACGTGCAACTGTGGGTGTGTGTTCATATATGTATGTGTGTGTGCGTCGATTCGCACCGAGAGAGAGGGGAAATGTGGCTGAGATCACGGCGGCGACGGTTTGGTACGCCTACCGATCGCGATGGCTCGCCGGAGACGAGAATACGGTGGAGACAGAGAGAGAAGAGGGATGGAGGTTGATGATATGCGAGTATGTGAGTGAGTGAGGGCGAACCGAGGGAAGAAGAGGCCAAAGTCGCGGCGAAGCACGCCGACCGACGACGTGGCCGGCCGAAGAGGAGGCGGCGATCTTGTATGTATGTGTGTGCTACCATGGAGCGAGCAGAGAGAGGCGTGAGGTTAGGAGGGGGGCTAGGGTTCCATTAGTTGTAGGTATTAGTTTTAATTTATGTTGTATATCATTGGGTTTTTTTAATGGGGCTCACGAGAACAAAAGGGATAAAAAAAAGGGGCTGGGCCTTGTATATTAGGGCTGGGCCGAAAAAAAAAAGGAAAAGAGAAAGGAATAGAATTAAATTTGTTGGGCTTTTAATAAGAGTACATGGGCCGAAAAATATAAGATGGGCATTGAAAAATAAAATTGTATTGGGCTTATATAAGATGGGTCTTTGTAATTAAATTATATGGGCCTTTGGAATTAAATGGATATGGGCCTTTGAAATTAAATTGGTGGACTTCAATTAATTTAAAGATGGACTTAAACTATTTTAAATGTTGGACCAAGAATTTAATTTGGTAATGGACTTGCACTATTCATCCATGATCCATTAAAATTAAATTAAGGATTAAATAAATTTATATATGATTAAAAATGAGATTTAATTTTAATAATTAAATTTTGAGATTTATCTTAATTAATTAAATAATAATCTAAGTATCAATTATTTAGAGTGAATTAATTAACTTCATTAGATCAATAAAACCTAATTTTAGAAATCCAATAACATAATTAATTAATTATGTTAAAGATTAATTTGAGAATTATTCTTTTTTTAGTGATTTACTTATATAATGAGATAGACCTTATGTATTTTGTTACAAAGGTGTGATGAGAAATAAATCCTAATTAGTGGATATCTAAGATGAATTAAATTAATTTGATTGATTAATCAAATATTATCGACTATTAGATTGATCCATTTAATTAATATTTAATTATGTATTTACTTAATTAAATTCGAGATTTAATTAAGTAATGAGTTGATTATGTCAAGTAGATACTTGAGGAAATATTATTTAATCAACTTTAATTTATAGAACGCTTGTTGTGGGAGGCGATTGATTTATAAGAAACCTTTATTGATTGTGTACTATAGATATGGGATTCTCTGATAGAATATGTGGGACATGTGAGACGAGAAGAATGTCGAGGAAATGTTAGTAACGAATAAGGGATTGGACTCGAAAACGTTGATACGCGTTAACAAACGAAGAATATTAGTTATGAACTTAAGATTCATAAATTATACTGAAACGACGTGGAGAAACATCGATGGAAGGGAAGAATGCAACGTCGAAGTGTCACCTATCGTTATGACGAGACCAATCGAATAGACGAAATATAAATATTAATTAAGTCATATCGATGACGAAAATCCTAAAACCAAAGACTTAAAAGATATCGAGTGTCGAATCTTAATGATACTTCTCGAAAAGTTTAATGACATACTAAATCATATTTCTTGCGACAAGGTCCAACAGGGACGAAACGAAACAACAGAGGATCGCTAGCGGTATTCCAAGAAGGTCAATTCTTGAGGTGGGCTTTTTCAAACAAAATGATTATGCATAACTCAAAGCATGATTTACAAAAGCTTTATGAAATATTATCGCATGAACTGTTATTGATCGCCAAATATTTATGTTTTGTTGTGTCCATATCTCGAGGTTGATTTGTCCAAATGTGGGACGAGAATTGATTGGTATATGTGAACGAGTTGGTCCACCAACGTTAAAAAGTGGTAACGATCGGATCCGACTTAGTTGAGGACTAACTCGGATTGTGTACACGCAGTGACTATGTGTTAAGGTTAGCTACCTCGACCGGTCACGGCGACTATGTGTAGGTGGCCACCCATAGTCTTGCGAATGAATGAACGATGATTGATGAATGAATTACCGATATGGAACAACGTGGATGAAATAGTCCGCCGACACTTTTGGAAAACGATAAAATGTTTGATAGGCATGGGTCTTTCCAACTAAAACCCCATGTGCTATTGCGGGAAGTTCAATAACTTTTATAAAGAAAACATTTTCGGCAATGAGTCCACTGAGTACTTTTGTACTTAGCCCTGCATCTCGTTTTTGATGGGCAGGTTGAGCAAGGATTGATGATGGGTGTGAGGCGGTGGTGAGTGGTATTGGTTTTGTTGTTATTTTGAAAGGATTTCTAGAACCTTGAATATGCATCGTCATATATATGTTCACACGTTTATTTGCTGCCTAACTCTGATATTGTTTGGTATCTTTGGCTACGACTGCTTCCACATCGTATTGAACTTGAGGTCGTACCTCGTTTCTTGAATTGTGCCCTGATTGGGTTATATTTGAACATTGAACCTATTGATAAGTCCTTATGTGACTTGGGTTTATATTTGAAATAGCCCATGCCTTTATTCGAAATTGATGGGTTAATTGTATTGGTTTGATGTATATTTCCGCTGCATTTATCATACCAGTGACGATCTATATAATCCGTACTTTGAAAAGTCGGGTCGTCACACGATGAGACCTTTTCGCCTATAGCTATGCTCAAGTCCATCAGAATTCTTCTGGCCATAGCAGCCCACTTGAACCTAGAGGTTTGGAAAATGGATGTTAAAACCGCTTTTCTAAACGGTTACCTTGAGGAAGGTAGAGACATCTATATGCAGCTAACCAAGGTTATGTAGTAAAGGTGAAGAGCATCTAGTATGGAAGCTTAAGAAGTCCATTTATGGACTTAGCGTGCCTCCCGATCATGGAACTTACGCTTTGACGAGGTGGTAAAGTCCTATGGATTTATCCAATTGCCTAGCGAGAGTTGTGTGTATCGGTTAGATGTCAACGGTGATGTGGTATTTCTTGCACTTTATGTAGATGACATTCTTCTAGTTGGCAACAACGTGAAGTTGTTATCAGACGTAAAGAGTTGGCTATCCGATAAGTTTCAAATGAAAGACTTAGGAGATGCAGCGCATTCTTGGGATCAAGGTTTACCGAGATCGCAAGAAGAAAATGTTGAGCTTATCTCATCGCCTTACATTGATACCGTGATTACTGCTTTAGTATGCACCCGCCAAGAAAGGATTGCTACCTTCGCATATGGCGTTCCTTTATCTAGACAGCAGCCACCTATGATGCGCGAATGAGATAGAGGAATGAGACAAGTTCCTTACGCTTCGCCGTAGGAAGTCTCATGTACGCAATGCTATGCACGAGGCCCGATATCTCGCTATGCGGTAGGCATAGTAGCTAGATATCAATCTAACCTCGACAAGCTCATCGATCGCAAGAAAGCATATACTCAAGTACCGAAAATGACTCGAGATTATAGGCTAGTTTACCATGCAGATAGTCTAATGCCTTTAGGTTATATGCACTGGATTTCCAAGTCGACCGTGATGAGAAAAAGTCTACCTCGGGCTATATGTTTACCTTGGGAGGTGGAGCCGATCCCATGGAGTGCAAAGCAAACATGCATTGCGGACTCTACCATGGAAGCCGAATATGTAGCCGCCTCGGAGGCTTCTAAGGAGGTCAGATGGTTCAAGAACTACCTCATGGATCTAGGTGTGGTACCGGTTTGCCCAAGAGTATCATAGTTTCATCGTGATAACTCGTGCGATGGCAAACTCGAAGGAACCACGGACCCACAAGCGACCAAACACATAGAGAGAAAGTACCATGTCATACGAGAAATCGTTAGACGAGGTGACGTCTTGATTGAAAAGATTGATACGACGGATAACCTAGTGGATCCATTCACGAAGAGCTCGCCGCAAAAGTCTACGATGGACACGTTAGAGGACTTGGATTGCGCTTGATGGCACCCACTTAGAAAGGAAACTTTTGTATAAGTGGGAGAAGCAAAGTGATGGTTTTGTTTGTAATAGCTAGTAGAGAGACACATTGTATACTAAAAGTTTGCTTTAGTATAAGTGGGAGATTGTTGGATTTGTATACTGAAAGCAGTTTTGGTTGAGCTTGTATACAATGTTTCCTGTTACCACTATTACAATCTCCTATCTGATTTGATTACTTGATTGCATATATCTGTGTCCCCTTATCTCATATATAAGTTAGATCATACGAAGTGTGAAGATCACGTAAGTTTGTATGATTGGTCAAGCTTAATGAGATATAAAAGTTTCACAACCGAGACAACTTGAGGACGAGTTGTCGGTATAGTCATGTATAGATAAGAAGTGACTTGACTTGGTTGCTTGTCTATGCCGGTACGCCTCGACATATTGAAGGATCACGGTGAGATGAGTTCTTCTATCCGACCGTCGTGAAGAACCTAGATCTCGGTAACTTACGATGATCTAAACCTCGATAAGGTATTAGATGAGTATGAGTTCTTGACCATCACTTTGACTTGTTACAAGTAGGTTATATGTTCTAACCAAATATTCTCCACATCTTGGGTGGTGGCGGTGTTTGTATGTCATGCTAGTTATCTCAGACGAGTCCACCATATCCGCTAGGATGATGACGCCCCTTAAGGAGCTCAAAAGGTTTATTGTACTAAAACCCGCAGTTGAGTTAGCTCAAGTACAATAATAAGGTCGAGTGGTACTACTTAAGAATGAAGATATTAATTATTTTAAGCAATGTAATGCTATAAATAATTAATGGACGCTCGATATCTTAAATACGGGATTCGTAATGTCTAAGTGCAAGCCGACTCAACTTTGATAATAAAGGGGTAAGTCAAGATTTATTCTCTAGTGGCATGAATAAATGTTTATAAATTAATTTATGTTCGGGTCGAACATAAGATAATTAATTTATTTGAGGCCCATCTTTATTCCTTGCATTTGATCCTGGTCGGCCCATCCAGCCCGTAGCCAAGGAGAAATCGGCGCCCCCTAGTTGCTCTACAAGGAAAGATTTTATTCTCTTTATTCCACAAGGATATAATTATATTTATAGAATATGCATAGATCTTTTCCTTATGGGATTATGGTAATGCATTTTAAATATAAGGTAAGAGATAAAGTCTAGGTTAATGCTCATAATTATATCCATAATTTTCGTCCACTCCCATAGTACAATTGGGAAGAAGTTTTCGAAAATTGTGGGTTTGTGGAAATGATTTTATTCTCTTTATCCTATAAGGATATTATTATATTTATGGTATATGCATAGATCATTTCCTTATGGGATTAAGGTAGTGCATTATAAATATAAGGTAAGAGATAGAATCAAAGTTAATCCATCACAATTAACCTAGAAATTTTCGTCCCCTCCTAGTGCAAGAGAGGTTCTCGAAAATTATTCCTTGAGAGCATTGGGTGATTTTCCGAAGCATTCTCCATAGATCGTCATCACTCGGCGTTGGAGATTGGGCAACCGGGATACAGTCCAGAAGGTCAAAGCACGAGTCTCGATCCATTCCGCCTCGTCAGATTCAAAGGTAAACACGAGAAAACACCAACGTCTTATAATTATTTATATAGGTGCATGCTAGGAATATAATCAATGTATGGTGAATTAAACATCCAAGATAGATCCTCGGGAGAGGGCTAAACACAGTTTTCCCAACAACTAGGTATTCTGCATCCGGCTTAGGAACAACCATTAATTTCTCTTAAGTCGGGGAGCGACCCAACAACTGATTTACTTTCACAGTTGGCTTGCCCAACAACATGATAGATCATACATAAAACATAAACACTTTGGGCGTGTAATCATATAATTTCTCAATGGAAGTCATCAGAATAAATACTTTTCATTTGCGTAAAGTAAAAAAAGTGGTTTTCGAATAAAGCTCACCTGGTACGTAGCCTTTTCAATAAAGTTCCTTTCTAAGTCGAAAGCTCAAGTCCACGTCACACCTTAACGTAAGAACTATTTTAGTACATTGGTCACGTTTCGATAGAGACGAACATCGTCTATAACGTCCTATGAATCAAATAAGTTTAACGTCGAACTTATTCTGACGTTTCCTAATCAAATGATGTCGTTTATGAAACCGTTCATCATATAAGAGATATTCCATCTCTTTAGCACATAATGTACGTTTTAATGTACTTACGTAACGTAAGTTACATTGTTACTAAACGTACCACGTCACATACATCACGTATTATTGAATTTCGTGCGATTTGACATTGGTCAACGTTTTTAGTCAACGATTTTGACTTGGTCAACATTTAGTCAACAATTTTGACTAAAGTCAACAATTTTGACCAAAGTCAACATTTTGACTTTTTAATACTATATATGAAATTTTATCATTTTATGTGCAATTCTTGTCCTAAAAATTCTCATAAAATCATACTATGTTTAAAACATTATTTTAGAACATATTATGCAATTATATCTTATAAAATAAATTTATAACATTATTAAATATAATATATAGTTTTCGGTTCTTTTATTTAAATAGCCTAGACTTATGCAAAAATTATAATAAATTCACATAACACATAATCATCACATAATCATATATGAGCATCCTTATTATAACATAATTTTTATTTATTGTGAACTATTTAATTAAATCTTCCTAAGTCATATTCAAAATTTGGACTTAGGTCCAAATAATTTTTAATAAATCCAATAAATTCATACAACACTATATTATGAATCTACACTATCAATATGCTATAATAACACTTAAACATGGATTATATCACAACATGTTATCATGTTCTATAATTTTCAAAAATCATAGACTTAGGTACTAAAGTTTTCCAAAAATTCTACATAAAATCATACAAGCATAATTAATACCCTAGATCATGATTTCATGCTCAAATCAACAATTAAAAATCATAATCATCAACATATCATGCTCTCATGCTTTCGGCCCTTTTTCAAAATTTAATACCATGCTTAATTTTGTGATATAATTATAATACATGCTTAATAACATCATATAAACACAATATCTAAACATCTTAGCATAAGTTTCATAATTTTCGAAAATATCATAAACAAACTAAGCTTATAACATAAATTCTAACGGATGAAAATCGAAAGTTCAAGCATGTATACGAAGCTCGTAAGAAATCTAACCTTTTAATCGGTATCGAATTTGATTGGCAAAGTTTATTTTATATAGGATTGGGATCAAACTTTGATGAACACTCTTGAAATTTTCTCTCTCAATTTCGGTTGCTAGGGTTTGTAAAATGAGAATATGTTGTGCTAATCTTATATTTATAGACCTATGCAAGTTGTATACTAATTATTACACATAAAATATCACAAATCAACTTGCATAATTGGTCCACAATTTTCGGCCACCTCATAGGGTATAAGACAAAATTTTATCCTTATCTCTTATGCTTTATTATGTCATCTTATCTCTTTAATAAATGCATTGGATCATAGTTGTCACAAAATAATTAAATTACAACTTTATAGTATATATGTGGCAATTTTCGGCCACTACAATCCAAGGATCTTAGATTACTTGTTCAACTTGGTAACTACTACTACTTTACACCTAATAATGTGATAAGATCCATCTCATACCCCTCATTAATTAAAGGATGATAATATCACATAAAATCACACCTAAACCATCAAATTTTCGCCACTTATCATGTTGGTGTCATCCAACTTGTGCAACTTGCAATACACCTCATCTTATCCTTAATAATATCATATTAATATAATAATTATCATACATCATCAATTGGATAAGAATTAAAATTAATTCACACTTAAAATATCCTAGTTTTCGAAAATTATAGGATAATTACAATTATTTTATTTTCTTGTATTAAATAGCTAATACATAGTTATGTGACATATTATAAGTCCCAATTGATGATTTAAATCATAGGAAAATATTTAAAACAATTTTAGACTTCAAAACCCTAATTTCGAAAATTAGGGTTTTCGAAATTGGCTAAATTGTTCAATTTCTATTCCCAATTTTTCTAGCATTATTTTGATGATAAATAATGCTCTTATATCATAAAATAATCATAGGAATTTAAATAATATAATTCCATGATCATTTTGCTGAATTATCGAATCGTCTCTAAACGTAGACGTTTAAAACGTCTCAAAACGTTAATAGTTGAATTATCTCTAAAAACGTTCGTAAACGAATTAGAATCACTTTATTCACTTCTATAATAATAGGGAATTCAAATTCTAAGTCTCGATGCTTAGAAAATATCGTAAAACTTAACTGTCGAATTTTATCGACGTTAGAAATATACGTTCGAAGGAATAGCAGAAACTGCATTCCTTAATTCACTAAGCGTCAGTGAATATCACACAGAAATTATCAAATGATGCTTAGTCAAAATCGGGCGTTGACTAATTAGATTTAATTATCAAACTTAAAACCCTAATTACGATTTATATTATCGTAATTAAGCATTAAAACTACGGGATATTACATTCTACCCCCCTTAAAATAAATTTTGTCCTCGAAATTTGCATACCGTAGAAAAGTACGGGTATCTTTGCACTATAACATTCTCAAATTTCAACGTAACTTTCTTTTGTCAATGGTCTCTCTATTGGACTTTCATCAACGGTATAAGCTCCTTTCTTAACCGTTGAATCTGACGATTAAAACAATCGCAGATTCTTTCTCATAACTCATATCTTGATTCTTCCTAAACTTGGTGGAAGTACCAATCTATAGGGTAGTAGGCCTTATTATTTCTAGGATCTCGCAAGGTCCTATAAAACGTAATCTCAACTTCCTTTTTCTCCAAACATTGTAATTCTTTCAATGGAGAACTTTAATACACTTTATCTCTGCATTCAAGATGCAGCTCATATCTACGCATATCAGCGTAAGGCTTTCGTCTATTATGAGCTTCTTTTTTTCATTGCCTAATTCGGCAAACATCTTAATCATTTCTTTCACAGAATCGGCTTTGAAACTCTCATTTTACTTACTTCATCTCAATAAAGAGATGATCGACACTTCCCTTCATATTATGCTTTATATGGGCTATGTCGCTCAACAGCTATTGTGGTAGATGAACTTAGTAAGTGGAAAATATATTTCCAACTTGTACGTCAATTCTTTCTTTTGTAAGCTAATTCATATTCTAAAGATAACCTTAAAATCTTTATACGATGTGAGACGTACGATTTTCTTAGTAAACAACCGGGCTAACTTATTAGACTCATGTGTAGCCTGAATAGACATGAACTGAACATATTTGGTAAGTCAATACACTACTACCCATATAGCAGTGTTATCTTTTGACTTTGGTAATTTTATTTCAAAATCTATTGTTATGTCATCCCATAGATTACCGATACAATGTCTTCACTTATAAGCAATCGAGATAACGCTCGACAACTTCTATCTTCATTCTTTAAATTCTTTGATGAGTTTTTCCTTTCTGCAAGGATCTATCATCACTTAGATTGATCTTTACAAAGATAGAGCATTAGTTACTATATTACCCTTTCATAGGTGATAATTTATATCGCTTTCAGAATCATTTACTTATTCGAGCAATCTTTTCCATTTCCTTTCCAAGTCTCTTTGTTCTGAGAAGTATTTTAAACTCGTTATGATCTATGAAGGTCTCACACCTCACTTTATAGAGGTGATGTTCTCAAAATCTTAATTGCTTTACTCATCGCTAGTTCTAAGTCGTTGTGATGCACGGCTTATTATCTTCCCCACTTTAGCACGCGGCATCACATTTATTGGTCCATGTAAGTTTGATTTCTATTTGGAGTAGCTGCGTTATTGACCTTATTATCTTAGAGAGTCTTCAATGAATCTCCGATTACAGCCAATAAATTCTATAAAACTCGCAATCTCATTTGGGTCGTTGATTGCTTCCAATCTTGTATTGCTTTTAACTTTTGCCGGATCCACATGGATTCCTTTTGAAGACACTATGTGTCTAAGGAATATTACTTCTTTAGGCCTGAATTCAGCTTAAATAATCTTGGCGAAAATTTATTCGACTCTTAATGTCTGCAAGAATAGTTCTCAAGAGTTCTTCATACTCTTTTCTTACCCTTCGAATAGATGGGAATATCGTCTATGATGATTTAAGACAATTTATCTTAGTATGCGCGGAACACTCGATTTTCGAGATTCATGAACACGGCTGGCGCATTTGTTAGTCCGAACGGCATAACTACAAACTCGTAATGGCCATAACTTGTTCGAAATGAGGTTTAGGATATATCCTCTGGTCGCACCTTAGGTTAATAATAATTCGAACTATGATTGATTTTTGAGAATATTCTCGCTTCCTTTCACTGATCGAATTAATCGTTCCTCAAGATCAGTGGATCTTATTTAATTCTCGTCTTTTATTTCAACTTTCGCTTTCTTGCCTAGTTAGACAATAAGTGCTCGTCATCCTTTGTTGTTCATCCTTCTCCTTACTTGCAGTGTGGGTATTATTGAGATTTTCTTTCCATGTAAATTCCATGGAACTGGTAGCTTCTTGTCCTTGGAAATGGAACGAAATTTTCCTTTTCCTTGTACGAGATCGTGGAATGGTTTTCGGTTTAACCAATCCATTCTTAAGATTATGTCTACATTCCTCATAGGTATAATGTTCAAGCGATTCGCTAGATCTAAAGTGGTTCTAGGTTAAAGTCTAAGTTCGGGCAAATATGTCCGACAATCAAGATTCCTCTTATGGTGAAAAGATTCTCCTTTCCTGATTCGCTTATTCAGATTTAGGTTCTAATATATCTCGCATGCTTTTGCGATGAAAGATTATAAAGTACTTTTTCCGAACTAAGGTACTATAGTACGCTGAGAAGTTTTCGTACCGCCGAGTTTCCACGGGTTTGTTCGCTCCATCCTTGATTTAGCGCATAGGCTCTTGCAGGCTGGTTGTTGTTAATTGGGGTACTTGTCATTGCGGTATTGCGCTGGTTGCTTGGCTCATCTACCGGTATTTGATGTATAGCTTTAAGTTGTTGGATTTGGCCTTGTTGATTGGGCCTTACCATTCTTACGGACGTGCTCCGGGCCATTCATTCGCATAGTGGCCCTTCATGCCACATTTATAGCACCTAACATTACCCCATAGACATATACCCCTATGCATCCTATTGCATTTTGGGCAGGGAGTTGTCCTTATCTATTCTGGTGGACCTCCCGTGGGTGAAGAAAACACTGGTCACTTCCAGCCTTGTCCTTGGGGTGTCATGTTACCTTGCCATGGCCTTTGATTGTTTGTGTTGCCAAAATTTCCTCGGTCGAAGTTATTCTTAAAATTGCCTTCCCATTTCCTTTTTCCTTTGTCACCAATATTCTATGACTGAGGGGGTATAGGCTTGTCTTCAGGCATCGCTGCCTCGATATCCAAAGCTCGACTAAGAGCTTCAGTGTAGGTTAAGTCGCCATGACTTGCCAGAGACATCTTTATCTCATGTCTCAATCCAGATCTAAATTTTTCTGCCATTTTCATATCAGTATTTACCAGATCTGGGGCATACCTTGACATATCGCAGAAGATGCGATCGTATTCCGTTACAGTCTTTCTTTCTTGCTTTAGGTTGAAGAACTCAACCTCTTTCTTCTTTCTATAGCTCTTCG
Organism: Salvia rosmarinus; assembly: GCA_036937905.1. Taxonomy (NCBI): domain Eukaryota; kingdom Viridiplantae; phylum Streptophyta; class Magnoliopsida; order Lamiales; family Lamiaceae; genus Salvia; species Salvia rosmarinus. The sequence goes on from JAODLM010000785.1 coordinate 122,006, forward strand.
GAATGTATTTTTCATACACTTCCGTCTTAAAGTCTTCCCAAGTGAAATATTCCATTTGTTCTGGGGTTATAGTCTTTTTCCTTGCTTCCCACCAGAAATCTGCCGGTCCGGTGAGTTGGAAGGTGACACAAGATAGTCTTTCTTGCATTGTGCAATGGAGAAAATCGAAAATCCTCTCTATTGCTCTAACCCACTGCTCAGCCTCTTCGGGATTTCCTTTTCCGTTAAAAGATGGTGGGTTTTGCCTAAGGAACAATTCCTCTATTCTTCGGTCGGGTGGAGGTGGGGGTGGTACTGGTATCTCTTCACTTTCGGCCCGTGGAATACGGCCCTTTCCCTACCTCGTCCCCTTCCGCGCCCTTGAATACCTTGTTGGGTTCGGCGTCTGGGCATTCGATAATGCAAGAATGTAGTTTAGCATTTTCGTATCGCTTATCGTATTTTATGTAACATCTTTATGCACTCTTAGCATAAAATAACCTTAATAAAATTATTCACTCTTTTTCATGCTTATCTTGTCACAAAACCCATCTAGGGTCGTCATATAGGGCAATACGCTTGTTCCCTTTATCTTAATTTCCAGATAAGCGCCTCCTTACTATATCTCGACTTTGGGGTATCTTTCCACACCTTGTTTAAGCACTAGGCATAGCCTAGTTGTTCGCTTTATCTCATTTATTATGATTCATCGATTCTTACTATCATTGTTTTAACCAACGTCTCTAATATTGAATTAGATCCGCTTAAGCATAATCGTATTTATTTAGGGATAAACGAGAGGCTTATTAATGGAGATGCTTTCATTCCTTATATACTCATAAAATGAGTTTCATCTACCTCCATACTTTAGACATGTCCAACCTACTAACGAGGTCTTGGACACAAACAACTATCTTTCGGATAAGTTATAATCTTTCTTGTTATGACGTAAATAGGAGGGGTTATATCTTGAGGATATCATATACTTTCCTTTACTTCTACTCTTGTAATCAATGCTAAAGAGTATCTCGCTCGACTTAATCATCATAATCCTCACATGGAGGTATAACGCCATCTTTATTATCATTAATCTCTAGTAAGCCCATTAAGGGTCATTGCCTCAATGTGCACCATAGGAGAGAATATATCTCGCCCCTTTGAGCACTTCTTTACATCATAACTTGATGTCTATCACTTTACTGATCTAAAACTTTTAGTTGACATGATACGTCAACCTATGTCATACTTATTGGCTTCATGAATTGAAGAAAATTTCATTATAACAACTTTCAAGAGGTATGGTTTCATAATTCAAGATGGTAACTTTGAAGGTTTGAATCAACATGTTTCTTTGAACTGAATAATCGGGAGATAGGGTCCGAAGACCAGAATAACGAGTACTGAGATTTCTTTGGTCATATGGGGTGGCCAGGCCCGTCACAAATACTTTCTCAGTCACATGAAGGTTTGATTTCAAAAGAACACTGTATTAAATTTTCGGTTTGCAAACTTCTTTCAAAGAAAAGTGAGGAACGCAAGTGATTTCTCAATTGGAACTAGGTCATAGAGTTCAACTCGATGACGTAAATTGAGTAGAACTCAAACCTTATACACTCGTAATAGGTCATCAACAAAAGTTCTCGTGTGCGTATAACTCTTCTTATACTCTTGAGAATCTTACTTTCTAGTAGCATTCTAAGATTCATGTCACCTGTAGAGTTCTCGCTCTATATACGCCGCAAGATCGCATCAACTGCTTTGATCACATTCTTATTTCGTTTCTCACGAGAAAGTCATAGTCAATTTGGATTTCAGCCATACGTGAACATCGAACAAAAGATACTCTTTCGTATCGACGGGTAGTGACATTCATTATCTCTAAATCATCATCCTTATTCTTGCTCTTGACTTTCCGCTTTGTTTTGTCATTCACTTCGAGATTCTCATTTCGATCTCGCTTCGTAATCTATGACAGACTAAAAATTCTATAGTTCTTTTTCTATGTTCTTCAAAAAGGGATCATGCGACTTAAATGCCTATGTTTTTGGGATAACATATCCATCATCAAAATAATCGAAATTTGAATCGAAACATTCATAACATAACTCTTTCATAATAATCATGCTCATTGAATTTCACTTAATTAAAGATTTCGCTGACATATCTATGTCAACACTTTCTCATATAACATTATCATAATATAATCGTATGTTGGTAATGAACCAACAACTTTCATAAATTCTCATCAATTTCATGAATTCAGGTTTCTTTTGACATATCAATGTCAATGCCGCTCATATCACTTTCAACTCTTCTCAACATAAAACATCATCGCAATATTTGCAATTACTTTCACTTTCAACAATCCTCATAACTTTCATTTCTCTGAAATATCATTTCAATCATCATTTACTACTTTTATTCTCAAATATCGCTCATAACTTTCATCTCTTCGAAAATATCATTTTCCATATTCAAGCTTTTCATTTCAAAATTTTGAAAGGGCATTTAATTTCAAACTCTTCATTTTCAAACCGAGAAAATCATTTTCCTAACGATATCAAATCTTTTGTTTTCCATGAATACAGAGTCCCATACCGCATATTCTGAACTTTGACTTTCCTGAATATGCATCCCACACCGATATTCTTGGAATCTCTTTATTTCAAAAACTTTCATTTTCAAACTTCTCATTCTCATTCTTCAAAACTTTGAGAAAGTCATTTACCTCTTTCCCATTGAGCTTGACGTGATGGAGTGTTGAATATTCACTGATCTCTAGAAGTCTAGTGACTCAATCTAGACCGAACTTTAAAAGGAAATTGGGTTCAAGAAACGAATCGCTCGATACCACTGAATACCGCCAACTCAAAATACGGACTAGCAGGACCGCTACTAATGACGGGATTAACACAGGAACAAAAACTAATTATGGAATTGTGAGGTATAAGATAGACAATTTTCCAAAACTTTATACCATTTAACGTGACACATATATCGTACATACGCAACTAGATCATTTAGACTCTTAACAAAAGGGTTTAACTTAAAACATAACTTATATAACTTTGCAATGAAGCATGAATCACGTATACGCGACGTGAATCCAAGGTTAAACTATCGTGACAATGATCCAACCGCTCAACACACCTCCATCCCATCTTCATTTCAACCGCACATTTAAAACAAACATGCGGTGAGTACAAATAATGCACCGTGGCTCATCCCAAAACATTTTCAAATTACATCGCCTTAGTAAACACGAGGTTTTTAGTAGAAATAACTCGGATTACCAAAACATTTTCTTTCATTTTCAAAGTCGTCGCCGACATATTATCTCTCATATGATCCATATCGCTTCTCATATTATTATCATAACGCCATCACATGTTGGTAGCGAACCAACAACTATTAATATCATAATATCAATCGTGTTGTAATAATCCAACAACTATAAATCTCAATATAACATCATCGCGTGGTAGCGAACCAACAAATTTTCACTATCATCATGCCATCCATCTCCACATATATCGTAATCATCATACCATCCCGCCCACATATAACATGATCGCTCATACGTGGTAGCGAACCACACTTTCGATATCATCATACCACCATCTCCACATATAACATGATCATCATTCCAACCTTCTCCACATTTAACTTTATCATATCAATTTAATCCTGCGTATTCTCGATCCGCTAGAACAACCATTAATTTCTTAAGTCGTGCACCCAACAACCGATTTACTTTCATTTGGCTTACAACAATACGATAGATCATCATAAAAACATAAACACTTTGGTAGGTAATCATATCATTTCTCAATGGAAATCAGAATAAATACTTTTCATTTGCGAGTAAATAAAGGGTTTTCAATAAAGCCCACCTGCACGTAGATTTTCAATAAAGTTCATTTCTAAGTCGAAAGCTCGTCCGTCCCACCTTAACGTAAGAACTATTTTAGTACATCGTCACGCTTTCGATGAGACACATCGCCTATAACGCCTTATGAATCAAATAAGTCTAACGTCGAACTTATTCGATGTTTCCTAATCAAATGATGTCGCTTATGAAATCGTTCATCATATAAGAGATATTCCATCTCTTTAACATAACGTACGCTTTAATGTACTTACGTAACGAAGTTACATTGTTACTAAACGCACCACGCCACATATCGACATTCAATTTCGGCGATTTGACATCGTCAAGCGTTTTAGTCAACGATTTTGACTTGGTCAACATTTAGTCAACAATTTACTAAAGTCAACAATTTCGACCAAAGTCAACATTTGACTTTTAATACTATATATGAAATTTTATCATTTTATGTGCAATTTTGTCTAAAATTCTATAAAATCATACTATGTTTAAAACATTATTTTAGAACATATTACGCAATTATATCTTATAAAATAAATTTATAACATTATTACATATAATATATAGTTTTCTGTTCTTTTATTTAAATAACTGACTTATGCAAAATTATAATAAATTCACATAACACATAATCATATACGAGCATCCTTATTATAACATAATTTTTATTTATTGTGAACTATTTAATTAAATCTTCCTAAGTCATATTCAAAATTGGACTTAGGTCCAAATAATTTTAATAAATCCAATAAATTCATACAACACTATATTATGAATCTACACTATCAATATGCTATAATAACACTTAAACACGGATTATATCACAACATGTTATCATGTTCTATAATTTTCAAAAATCATAGACTTAGTACTAAAGTTTTCCAAAATTCTACATAAAATCATACACATAATTAATACCCTAGATCATGATTTCATGCTCAAATCAACAATTAAAAATCATAATCATCAACATATCATGCTCTCACTTTATTCTTTTCAAATTTAATACCATGCTTAATTTTGTGATATAATTATAATACATGCTTAATAACATCATATAAACACAATATCTAAACATCTTAGCATAAGTTTCATAATTTTCAAAATATCATAAACAAACTAAGCTTATAACATAAATTCTAACGGATGAAAATCGAAAGTTCAAGATGTATACGAAGCTCGTAAGAATCTAACCTTTAATCCGATCGAATTCGATTGGATTTATTTTCTATAGGATCGATCAAACTTGATGAACACTCTTGAAATTTTCTCTCAATTTTGGTTTCTGGGTTTGTAAATGAGAATATGTTGTGCTAATCTTATATTTATAGACTATGCAAGTCAGATACTAATTATTACACATAAAATATCACAAATCAACTCGCATAATCGTCCACAATTTTCGCCACCTCATGGTATAAGACAAAATTTTATCCTTATCTCTTATGCTTTATTATGTCATCTTATCTCTTTAATAAATGCATCGATCATAGTTGTCACAAAATAATTAAATTACAACTTTATAGTATATAGTGGCAATTTTTCTATCCAAGGATCTTAGGTTACTTGTTCAACTTGGTAACTACTACTACTTTACACCTAATAATGTGATAAGATCCATCTCATACCCCTCATTAATTAAAGGATGATAATATCACATAAAATCACACCTAAACCATCAAACTTCCACATCATGTTGGTGTCATCCAACTTGTGCAACTTGTAATACACCTCATCTTATCCTTAATAATATCATATTAATATAATAATTATCATACATCATCAATTGGATAAAATTAAAATTAATTCACACTTAAAATATCCTAGTTTTCAAAATTATGTGATAATTACAATTATTTTATTTTCTTGTATTAAATAGTTAATACATAGTTATGTGACATATTATAAGTCCCAATTGATGATTTAAATCATGGAAAATATTTAAAACAATTTTAGACTTCAAACCCTAATTTTAAAATTAGGTTTTCAAATCGCTAAATTGTTCAATTTCTATTCTAAATTTTCTAGCATTATTTTGATGATAATAATGCTCTTATATCATAAAATAATCATAGGAATTTAAATAATATAATTCCATTATCATTATGTCAATTATCGAATCGTTCTCTAAACGTAGACGCTTAAAACGCCTCAAAACGTTAATAGTCAATTATCTCTAAAACGCTCGTAGAATGAATTAGAATCACTTTATTCACTTCTATAATAATAGGGAATTCAATTCCAAGTCTCGATGCTTAGAAAATATCGGAAAACTTAATCGGCTTAGAAAATATCGTAAAAACTTAGCGAATTTTATCGACGTTAGAAATATATCATGTAGAAAATACGATTCCATAATTCACTAAGCGCAGTGAATATCACAAAGAAATTATCAAATGATGCTTAGTCAAAATCGGTGTCGACAAATTAGATTTAATTATCAAACTTAAAACCCTAATTACGATTTATGTTATCGTAATTACATTAAAATCATGGATATTACAAAATATTATGCCAAATATTTTATTTTTCTCCAATTAATAGCTATATGACATAATAATAATCTTAGATGATAAAATAAATCGTAGGAAAATTAATTAAGATCATTTCTACGTACTAAAGTAACGTTGCAACTAATTGAAACTAAGGATAAATTATCAAACTATTTTTCTTTTCATAGATATATTAGTTTCATGATTAATTACATAAATATAATGATATTATATCATAAAATAAATTTCGAATATTTCAAGCAATTTTCCCCAATTTGTTCGAAATTTGTGGTTTCTAGAGTAGATTTTATAAAATCCTATTCTTTTCCTATTTTATTAATTTCGAAATTTTCATAATTTCTAGGAGATAAGATTGATCTAGAATCATGATATTTATCAAGTATATAATTAAATAAATTATTTAATACAATTATCACATAAAAATCAAAGTTTTCGAAATTCACATAAAATAATACATTTTTTTCGAAAACCATGCAAGTTATTATCCAAAATATTATCTCCTATAATACTTATCACTTTTCTACATATTTCTAAGAGATAAACATTATCTCTCAATTAATTATGACCTTATCTTATCATTTTATAAAATATCATAACATACTTATCTTAAAATGTCATTTTCAAACCTTATCATATACACCTATGATTTTCAAAATCACACTTGGATTCAAGATAATTATCTTATCACATACTACATGATAAACATGACAACTCATCACATAAAATCAAGTGATCACATAATAAATCACAAATTAATTCTTTATACTCTTAAATTTTGAAAATCACCATTAAATAAGGAAAAATATTTCTTCTTCCTTAGTGTAAATAATATCACAAATATGCTTAAAAACATAATTAAAAATTATTTCGATCAAAATTTTAAGAGAAATTTCGATTTATTCAAATCGACAATTACCGACGCTCACTTTCATACTGCTTTATCGCATCTTGTTTTCTTTTTTTCAAATTTTAAGGCGTAAATTCGGGTATTACATTCTACCTCAAAGAAATTTCGTCCTCGAAATTACGATTTCACACGTTCTCTTCTCCTTCTTCATTTTGCATTTTCCATTCCAGCGTTGGTTCCTTGTCCGCTTTATTCATCATATGATCCTTAACTTCATTTGTATCACGCAACTATCGATTCTTATGACGTGAATCCTATGTCCAAATCTAAGTTTGCTAACTTATGCTAACGTTGTACCTCCGCTTTGATGAAGATTCATCTCGTTGTCTAAGTTCTAAAATACTCGTGTATAATATCGTGGTCTTGAAATTCATAGCAATAATATAATCACAAGTATGTTGAAAGCGTATATTACTGTCGGGTTGTTCGGTCATTTTCAAAGGCTGGTTGAGAGCATAAGCCCTTGGTCGGCGGATCAGACGCTTCTTCGGTGGAACTTGTCGTGGCGGTTAGGTTTATCTATTATCTTGTCCTTGTTGTGGACATTTATTCGTAAAATTTCTTGTCGCCCACACCTAAAAGCTTAAAAGCTCCAGACAAGTGCCGGAGTGATACTTACGCATCGGGGCATTGAGGGCCAGTTAGTTGGCTTTGAGTGTTTCCACCTGCCCATAATTCATTTGCGGTTTGTCCTGCCCGGGCCCATTCGCCTTTGATTACCTAACCATGGCCTCTTCTCACCTGGTTATAGTAATCGCCCTTCCTTATTACGACCTTCCTCCCATTTTTTTTCCTCTGTCTCTTAAACCATCACGGTTTATTTTCCGCAATGCTTTCTATATCCAAAGCCTTCCCAAGGCTTCTGATAGGTCATCGCTCCATGGTGGCAAGAGATATCCTAATCTTAGCCTTAGTCCGCATCTAAACTTATCACCATCTTTCATCGGTATCCACTAGATTCTGGCAATCCTGACATATCACGTAATATACGATCGTATTCCACATCGACTTATTTCCTTGTTTGAGACCAAGAACTCATTTTCCGTTTCTTCTATAACTCTGGGAATATACTTATCATATAATACCGCTTTGAAATCCTCCAAGTAAATTCCTCCATCCTTCTCCAGCATAATTTTCCTCGTTTCACCGTAAGTCTCCGAACCCGTTAGTTGAAAGGTAACGAAGAAATTATTTCCCGATCCGCATAATGCAGAAATTGAAGATTCGTCTATCGACCTTACCCAAAGTTCGACTTCACGGGAGTTCTGTCCCATTAAACGTGTGGGTTTTGTTTGAAACAAAGTGCCTTCTTTACGGCGGTGGTGGTTGCTGAGTTATGGTTCCGAGTTTCTCTCTTCTCCCGTCCCAATTTCCTTCTAGGAGCATTAACGCTTTTAAACAAAACAAACGTCAACTCTAAATTAATAACTAGCGATAATTTCTTTATAGATCATGGAACAATACATGCGATATTTTTCACAAGAAACCATGAATATCATGTATTCATCAAAATGCCTCAATGAGGACTTTTCCATATATTTGCTTTATAACGATTGGTCTCTTTAACTTAGACATAGTGTGATATCATATTTACACAAAAATTTTGATACCACTAAACATACTTACTACGTAATGTCACCAAACTACATTTACTTTACATGCTAACTATATCATGACTAACTTCATAAGTCTTACTTTATCTAAGTTTTCTATGCCGGTCCTCGTTGAATCGTTCTTCTTTCGAAATTTTCCCGCTTCCAGATATGTCTTTCCCTTTTGAGATGATCCAATCCTTCAAAGTATGATCGAAACTTTGTGGTGTTGGTTTTCTTGTTTCTCCAAGTGGTGGCTCTGCCACGGTAGTCTCATAATCCCGTGGACGATAAGATCTCGCCCATTGCCGTTTCTCTATTTCTTGCGGGAAGGAGCATAACGTGGCCTGTGTACGGGTTCCTTGGTACAACCATTCTCTATCTTTTCATACGTCATCTAGCTTAGGAAAGAGGCCAGTCCCATAGGTGCTTCTCCACACATTGTACGTATATCAGTCTGGATACGTAGTCTGCCGAACCTCGAGTTTTCTTTGTAGAAAACATATTCTTACTATTTCTCTTGCATAGTGTGCTAACTGCTTCGAAACGGCGGATGAGTCCGGATGCCATCCAGATCCGTTACTCCATGATTATGAGCCGATGTCGAAGTTATATGTTTGCAACACAATATTACACAAGGCACGTAATCAACAAGTAATATACGAAAATATTCGAGATCGAATCCATGAGGCGCACTTTTAAACCACGTCAAGACAAATTGTTTGTGATTATGAGGAGGAACAAATAAAGAGAAATATCACACCGAGACGAGGTGGATTTTCACAAACGATGATTAAACGGTGATAAAAGGACGAGAGATGAGACTTGACCTCTCGATTCCACCCATGCTCGAATAAAATTGTTACAACATTATCATCGCCTTATTACCATGACATGAACTCTCCGATTCTTAGTATTTTTCCAAATCTAAGTTATATTCTATAAGTCGTTTATATATTCCTATACCTAATGTTTAGAATATCTTTACTATTCCATTCATTTATGCCACGCATGTAAACATATTCTATGCTATTCACACACATAATGTTCAACCATGTTCTCTCACTCTCTTGTTTTCCTCTATAAGAACTTCCCAAGAATTAAAGAGCTACGATCTCACCCATGGTGATCAATCACAAGTCGATAAATAATCTCCGAGAGCAATAGCTATTTAGCAAGATAGTAGAAATAAGCTCTCAGCGAGCAGGGTTTCCATCAAAAGATCAAGTCCTACAAATTTAGTTTCAACGAGTCGGCAACAAAATTCAAAACACGTATGCCATAGTAAAGCAAAAAGAATTCAAGATTCAAAGTTAACACTGTCGTCGAACCACGTGTCCTCCTCGATCGCCGCATCTTAGCTTCCTCCACAGCGTTCCCCGATTCCCCTTCCGAGATCGAATAATGAATAATGTTCGATTGTTGCCCTCTTTAAATAACAAACTCGACACTTTTAGGTTGCAAATAGGCACCAAACCCTTCATCCACGATCCTTTCCTTTTTCCGTGGCTCGCAAACGCGCCCTTTATCGTCGTGGCGCCGCCACGTGGTTGTGGTCCCGCATCTTCTTCTTTTCTTCATAAGCACGGCCTCCTCGTAATATGAGCTCTCTCCTCGGGCAGTGCAGCTCATCTTCCCGACGAAGACCTCGCGTCAACTCAACCCTTACAAACTAGGCCTCACTCAAAGGTCCATCCTCACGCTTGAGCTCGGCATCGCGACATCGCCTACTTTTCTTCCTTTCTTCCGAGCTCAACCTTGACCCGGCCGCGACCTGGCATGAATCCGATCTCGATGCTCGGGCTCGAGCTCGGCTAAGAGTCCGTCTCACTTGTGAGTCCGACCGCGGTCAGACCGCTTGAGTCCGACCTTGCTTACGAGTTTCTGGTCAGTCGCTTCACACTTCGCCTTGGTTCGCCATCACTCACGGTTCTTGTCTTCTTCCTTCCATGAACGAACTCCTTCACATTTCGAACTTGTCTTTGAGCTCGGCTTAGGTCAGCTCTGCATCTCTTCTTTCCCGAGTTCGGCTCGCTCCTGAGCTCGAAGTTCGAGTTCTGGTCCTGAGCTCGGTGGTCTGAGCCCTGCTTTCCGCACTCGCCCACCTCTCTGTTTCACTTCTCCGAGCTTGACTTAGTCTCATGGTTCGACTCGCTCTGATTTCTCGATTATTCGCTTCATCCTCCTCGCGAAAAAGTCAGAGGTCGCTCACCAGTTCGCCGATCTGGCCACACGGGCTCTGATTTGACCGGCGGACTTCGCCTTGTCTTTCTCGCCGCCTTGCTACATGCCATAACTAATTAAATAACGCATAAATCAGATTAAAACCCTTGATTTCACCACTCAGATCCTTCACACATACACGCAAACATAACAAAACATATAACAAAGCAGACAACTACGAGTACCCATTACCCCAGGATATTATCATCAAAGGTCATATAATAACTCTTTTATAAGAGTTATCGAGCTCGTTCACTGTAGGAACTCGTCCAGAATTATCCTAGAATCGATTGCCTATTTTGTAATAGAAGAAGCGGTACTTCATGTAGTTCTAAGTCCTAGAACGTGCGTGCATTTCTACCCTTATCATTCCATTTCCTGCCATCCGAATACGAATAGTTCTAAGTAAGTCTTCCTTAATTTATAAGTTCAAGAGGGAAACTTAAATCATAAGTTTTTCTTAAGGAACTAAACTTCACAAAACACAAAGTTTGTGAACATCCTACATAATCTTGCAAATACTTATCACATCATTCTAATTCCTAGTTCATCTAAATTAATTTGTAAGCACAATCGACTACGCGTGGTAGAATTTATGAAGAAACGATGCTCTACGTCTGAGTGTGTCTTCGTTTATCGAGCCTCCATTCCTTCGTAGCTTTTTATTAACATTAACGAAATCAAACCAAAAGCGTTCTAGGTTCTCAAGTTCTGCGTGTTCATCAAACAACTCACGTTATACATAGAAGAGAATTTTTATGAGTTCGCTTCAATCTAAGTTCTTTGAAACTTAGAGCTCATCTCGCTTCTTTTGAATCAAAACAATTTCACAATTCATCTTGTTCATAAAACATACTTACTGACATATAACTCATATATGTCTATCGTCATCAATATACCCGCGTATAAGCTTTAATTTCTTTCAATTTCATCAAAATGATCAATACTAATCGGTATGGGCTTATACTTCTTCGGACAAACAGTTGTCTAATCAACGAATTATCAAAATTCGAAAGTTGTTTACTTTTCAACGGCATGTCCACTTTTAAAAACATTTCTCAAAGCTGCATAACTTTCTCAAAGCTTTTAAAACATACCTTATTGTCGAAACTACTTTTCCTACTTGGTTGAGCGTGATGAACATCGCGCTGAGTGATCTACTCATAAAGATCAGTGATTGCTAGACTTTGGATAGAAAGATATTTTGGTTCAAAGCAAGACGCGCTCGATACCACTCTGCAGCAGCCAGTCTTGCTTATCCAGCCGGACCGTGACTTCGGGGTTCGTTTAAGTGAATATGAAAGAATAAGGGTTTCAACTCATTTCATCTCGAAAGTATAGATGTTCAAGAACGAGAATCATGACTGGATCAAAATAGATTAAATATATATAGGTTGTTCAGAGTTTCAAAAAAGAGCGGCTTTACAAGCTTAACATAGTAACAAAGATAAGCAGTCTCGTGAGTTTAGCTGGCGAATAAAAGCGTGCTGAGACATGCGTGAGAATGCATCTCGCGCGTGAACCAAAAATACTGCATACTTATCGCTTTTCAACTGCAAGTTTAAAAACAAACATGCAGTGTGAGTACAAAGATGCACCTGGTACAATGCCGAAAACATTTATACTTACGTAAATATTGGTCGCTACATCACAAGATGATACGCGGGTTTTGTTGAAAAGGCCTGTGACTAAATACATTTTTACTTTCTCAAAGTCGTCATAGCGACATATTTCTTTCAACGATATTCAGTCGGCATATGGATTACGCTCTGAGGAGGCCCTTCAGCCCGCCGATGCACCTGACGACAATACGGTTCGTTGAATCATCCGAGCGTAACTTCGTTTTCAAGGAGTGTACACAACACTAAGCTAGATTCCCTTCACGCTCCAAACTTAGGATCCGACTATTATTTTTCCTGTTGCGACACCGAATGGAACATATAAAACATAAAACATTTTGAACGATATAGTACTTTATCATTTGCGTAAGAAACAAGGTAAAGTAATAACAGTAAATGATTTTTCAAGAAAGCTCAGAAATGATTTTGATAAGAAAGCCCTGAAGTGGTTTAGTAGAAAAGCCGCACTGGGAACTTAAAGTTCCTCGAACTAGTAATTAATTGTGTTCTTTCTCTCTCTCTAGCAGGGACCCTTTTTCAGCGTAGAAGCGAGGTTTAGTACATCGCTATACTTTTCGATAATCATTGATCCGAAAACAACTGAGTTACTACATCAACTCCTTTTAACGTCAGGATCTTATTTTCATCACATTAACCACTATTATACTTATTGTGTCTCGAAAAGAAATAATATCCTATCTTTTCATTCCTTTCGCTCAAACCATTCAGGCCTATTGTAATCTTAATTTCATACCTAAAGTGTACGTCTGACTTTACTTCTCACCCACGCATACTTATATTTTACGTATTCACAATCGTATTCCTATTCTCACGTTCAGTATAATATGATTCACATATCATGTATCACGAGATGTCTATTCTTTCATTTTCATGATTTTCGAAAATTCCATATATATATATATTTTCGAAAATTTTTACATATATATAGATATATTATTTATCATATATAAATAATATGCATAGTATTCATCATATATAACTTGTACATCAATATCTCATGCTTTAGAAATTTCTAATTACTATCCATAATATTCCATATTTTTCGAAATTCACATAAAATCATAGAATTTAATCATGAACAACTATCATTATTTTATGTTCAAAACAATAATTAAATTATGTACATCAACATATAACCTATGGTTATTTCTCTCATGACATAATGTTTTAATATACTGCTTATCTTTGTATTAAAGCATAATACATCTTATAAACGCTCAGTATAAACATATTTAATTCATAACTCGATATAGCATAAATTTCAACGTATTTCACATAATTTTCAAAGCATGTAACAAAACACATCATATATGATTTTCTAATATTTTGCATAAAATAACAAGAATAGTAAAGTTTCTAACCTTACTATTTGATTGAGTCGGCGTTGGCGACGTTTTCTATCTACGATCGGGAAGAAACTCTGGGATCCTCTCTTTCTTCTCCTATTTTCTTCCTATTTTCTTATGGTTTATATGGTGGTATACGGGTGGTCTCTATTTATAGAGTTTGTAAAGTGATTTTAATCATTACTTTATAAAATATCTTAATATAAAGTCAAAAATTACAACTCATACTTATCTCATAAATTTTCGGTCCTATGATTTGTCAATGAGTCATTTTTATCTTATCCTATAATTTATTATTCATCATATCTTATCTTTTTGAATTTATAACTTATCTAGTTGTAAAATCAAAATTACAACTCATACCTTATCTTTGAATAATTTCGACCCTTATAGCTTATGAGACAATTATTTTATCTTATTCTATAGTTTATTATGTTATTTTGTTATTTAATTAATGTATCTTATACTTATCATAAAATAAATAAATCATCACTTTATATAAGGTTTATGAAATTTTGGTCATTATTAGTACTTTAGATAGGATTTTATTTTTTCCATATCATATATAATATTATCATGTAATAATATCATATCTTATCTTTATCCTAAAGTTTGAATTTTATTCTTTATGTCACAGTTTATTCAATTTGTTATTATTATTTTCAAACTTTCCTACTAAATTGAAATGCCATTGATTCTTGTTCGAAATTGGAACATCTACCTATCTTATAATAATATCTTATCCAAATAATAATAACATAGCATTAATTAAGGCATGATATTTATATCCATTTCACACTTAAAAGTCAAATTTTAACCCATATAAATATTATGCAAATATTTATTTTCTCCAATTAATAACTATATACATAATAATAATCTTAGATGATGAATAAATCATGGAAAATTGAATACCAATTTCGGGCTTAAAATTTTGAAAATAAAGAAAGAACAGATGCGATAAAAGTAGTATGTAACGTGAGCTGTGGTAATTGTCGATTTTGAATGAATCGAATTTCTCTTAAAATTTTGAACTGAAATAATTTTAAATATGTTTTAAGCATATTTGTGATATTATTACACTTAAGAAGAAAAGAAATATTTTCCTTATTTAATGGTGATTTTAAATTTAAGAGTATAAAGATTTAATTTGTGATTTATTATGGATCACTGATTTTATGTGATGAGTTGTCATGCTTATCATGTAGTATGTGATAAGATAATTATCTGAATCAAGTGTGATTTCGAAAATCATAAGTGTAATGCATATAGTTTGAAAGAAGCATTTTAAGATAAGTATGTTATGATATTTTTATAAAACGATAAGATAAGGTCATAATTAATTGAGAGATAATGTTTATCTCTTAGAAATGTGTAGAAAAGTGATAGTATCATAGGAGATAATATTTTGATAATAACACATGGTTTTAGAAAAAATGTATTATTTTAGTGTGAATTTAGAAACTTTGATTTTTATGGTATAATTGTATTAAATAATTTATTTAATTATATACTTGATAAATATCATGATTCTAGATCAATTTACCTCCTAGAAATTATGAAAATTTGAAATTAATAAAATAGGATAAGAATAGGATTTTATAAAAATAACTCAGAAACCCTAAATTTCAACAAATTGGAAATAGCTTAGAAATATTCCAAAATTTATTTTATGATATAATATCATTATATTTATGTAATTAATCATGAAAATAATATTAGCTATGAAAATAATAATAGTTTGATAATTTATCGTTAGTTTAATTAGTTGCGATAACGTTACTTTAGTACTAGAATGATCTTAATTAATTTTCCTATGATTTATTTTATCATCTAAGATTATTATTAAGTCATATAGCTATTAATTGGAGAAAAATAAATTATTTGGCATAATATTTATATGGGCCGAAAATTTGACTTTTAATGTGTGAAATGGATATAAATATCATCGCCTAATTAATGCTATGTTATTATTATTTGGATAAGATATTATTATAAGATAAGGTAGACTATGTATCGATTTGAACAAGTAACTAGGGCTTTGTCATGTAGTAGGCTAAAAATTTGAAAAATAATGTGAACAAATGTAACATAAAGAATAAAATTCAAACTTTGGATAAAGATAAGATGATGATATTATTACATGATAATATTATAGTATATGATATAAAAAATAAATCCTATCCAAGGTACTAATAATGACCGAAAATTTCATAAACCTTATATAAAGTGATGATTTATTTATTTTATGATAAGTATAAGATACATTAATTAAATAAAAATAACATAATAAACTATAGAATAAAATAAAATAATTGTCTCATAAGCTATGGAGGTGGCGAAATTATTCAAGATAAGGTATGAGTTGTAAATTTTGATTTTACAACTAGATAAGTTATAATTCAAAAAGATAAGATATGATGAATAATTAAATTATAAGATAAGATCAAAATGACATTGACAACTCATGGACCGAAAATTTAATGAGATAAGTAAGTTGTAATTTTTGACTTTATATTAAGATATTTTATAAAGTAATGATTAAAATCACTTTACAAACTCTATAAATAGGAATCCCCTCCCCATAAACCACCATATACGAAAAATAAAGAGAGAAATAGGAAATAAAATAGAGAGAAAAGAATAGAGATGATCCAGGTCTCTTCGATCATAGATAGAACGTCAGTACGCTCGATCTAATCAAATAGAAGGTTAGAAACTTTACTATTCTTATTATTTTATGCAAAATATTAGAAAATCATATTGATGTGTTTTTGTTACATGTTTCGAAAATTATGTGAAATACGTGAAATTTATGCTATATGTCGGTTATGAATTAAATATGTTTATAGACGCTTATAAGATGTATTATGCTTTTAATACAAAGATAAGCATGTATTAAAAACATTATGTCACTGACGAAAATAACATAGGTTATATGTTGATGTACATGAATTTAAGTATTGTTTTGAACATAAAATAATGATAGATGTTCATGATTAAAATTCTATGATTTTATGTGGAATTTCTTGAAAAATATGGAATATTATAGATAGTAATTTGAAAATTTCTAAAGCATGAAATATTGATGCACATGTTATATATGATGAATACTTATGTCATATTATTTATATATGATAAATAATATATATATAATGTAAAAATTTGGCAAATATATATATATATGGAATTTTCAAAATCATGAATGAAAGAATATGACATCTCGTGATACATGATATATGAATCATATGATATGAACGATTAAACGGGGAAAATACGATTGTGAATACATGTCGGAAAAATATTTTATGTTTTGATATGTCCATTCGTCGTGAGACAGGAAAAATATGCAATTAAGATCCTGTGGAGGGGGGAAGAATCCAGCTTGGTTGTGTACACTTGACTTAGCAGTTCACGGTGAATCCGAGCTCGACGATTACCCGTTGCTCAGATCCGTCGGCGTCCGGAGTGAAGGAGGCTCTCCATAACTGCTAATCCATATCGACTGGAATATACGTTGAAAGAAATGTATCGCAGACGACTTTGAGAAGTAATGAAATGTATTTAGTAAGACAGTGCCTTTTCAACAAAACCCGTGGTCACTCTGATGAGGCAGACAATATTTCGTAGTATAAATGTTTTCGGCACGTGTGGCCACGGTGCATCTTTGTACTCGACCGCATGTTTGTTTTAAACGCGAGTGGACGAGTGTTTAAACAGAGCGGGAGTTGAGCGGAACCTTTGTATGCAGAAGTATGAAGTATATTTGGTTCATGAGAATGCATTTCACAGCATGTCTCACACGCTTTATTCCACTGCTAAACTCTTGAGACTACATATCTTTGTTACTATGTAAGTTTGTAAAGATCGTTGTTTTATTTAAACCTCGGAACAACCATATATATATATTGATCTATTTTGATCCATAATGATTCCGCTTACGTTTGGAACATCTATCTTCTTACGATGATGAAATGAGTTGAAACCCTTATTCTATCATATTCACTAACCGAACCTCAGTCACGGTCCGCTAGGATAAGCCGAAACGGCATGGATGAGTGGTATCGTGAGCGCTGTTTGCTTTGAACCAAAATATTCTTATATCCAATACTAGCTTGAACCCTTAGACTTTATTATGAAATGATCACCAGCGCTATGTTCATCACGCTTTCAGACCAGAAGGAAAATAGTCTGCGATGTTTTCCAAAGGTATGGTTTTAAAAGCTTTGAGAAAGTTATATACAGGTTTTGAGGAAGTATTTGTGAAAAATGTTTTAGTGGATCATCGTTGAAAAGTAAAGTATTTGAATTTTGATAATTCATTGATTAGATAAAGCGAGTGGTTTGTCGAAAGTAATAAGCTCACAACGCCGTATGTGATCTTTGATGAAATTTAAAGAAATTAAAGCTTATACCCATGGGGTATATAGATGTGATGATAGACTATATAGAGTTATATGGTAAGAAGTATGTTTATGAAACAAAGTTGAGTTATGAAAAGTTTTGATTTTAGAAAGACGAGACTGAGCTCTAAGTCTCGAAGAACTTAGATTGAGCGAACTCGTAGAAATTCTCTTCTATATAAACGTAGTGTTTAATGACTCTGAGAACTTGAGAACAAGAATTCTTTTAGGTTCGATTTGACGAAGGCGTAAATTGAGGAAGCTACAAGGAATGGAGCTTTCGACGACAGAATGTCATCAAACGATGGGCACAATTTCTTCATTAAGATTCTACGAAGTAATCAACTGGTATTGTTTACATAAATTGATCTAGAGTGATAGATGAACTTGGGATTTGATGATAAAGAAATAAGATCAGTGTTACCCAGATTATCTTTAAGGCGTTACATAAACTTGGTGTTTATGTGAAGTTTTAGTTCCTTAAGAAAACTTATGATTCAAGTTTTCCCTATCGTCAGAAGTTCGATGACTTACTTAGAACTATCTCGTATTCGATGGCGTGAAATGGGAATGATAAGGGTAAAAGTACGACACGACGCTTCGGACTTAGAACTCACAAGGAGTACCGACTCTTCTATTACAAAATAGGCACCATCTAGGATAATTCTTGACGAGTTCCTACGCCTGGAGCTGCTCATAATCATGGAGAACGGATCGCATGGCATCCAATGACTCATCCGCCGCTTGTCGGCTGCATTGGCAACACTATGCAAGAGAAATAGTAAGAGAATATATTTTCTACAAAGAAAACTCAGAGGTTCAGCAGATTTACCGTAGTTTATCACCGCCGAGATATAATGCTAATGTAGAGAAGACCATGGACCCGGCTCTTTCCTAAACTAGATGGACAAGACGAAAAGATAGAGGAATGGTTGTACCAAGGAACTCCGCACTCGTGCCACGTTATGCTCCTTCAACAGATAAGAAATAGACGAAACGCCAATGGATGTGGATCTTATCGTCAAGGATTAGAGAGTTACCAGGAGACGAGAGCCACCACTTGGGAAACAAGAAACCAACACCACAAAGGATTTCGATCGATTTTTAAGGATTTGACTGCCTTTAAAGAGGAAGACTTATCCGAAACGGAAAATTTCCGCATAAGAAGAACGATTCGAGGGACCTCCTGAATAGAAAACTTAGATAAAGTAAGACTTATGAAGTTAGTCATGATATAGTTAGATGTAAAGTAAAAGTAGTTTTGTGACATTCTAGTAAGTATGTTTAGTGGTATCAAATTTTGGTGTAAATATGATATCACGCTATGTCCTAAGTTAAAGAGACCAATCGTTATAAAGCAAATATATGGAAAAGTCCTCATTGGGGCATTTTGATGAATACATGATATTACATGGTTTGTCAGGAAAATATCCGCATGTATTGTTCCATGATCTATAAAGAAATTATCGCTAGTTATTAATTTAGAAGTTGACGCTTGTTTTGTTTAAAACGCGTTAATGCCTCCTAGGGAATTGGGACGGGAAGAGAGGAAACCCTAACCGTAACTCCAACAACCACCACCGCCTCGTAAGATAGAGGCATCGCTTTCAAGCAAAACCCACTCACATTTAACGGGACAGAACTCCCAATGAAGCCGAACTTGGGTAAGGTCAATAGAACGAATCTTCAATTTCCTGCATTGTACGGATCGTGAAAGAAATTTCGCTAACTTTCAACTAACGAGTTCAAGCAGACTTCGTGGGAAACCGATGAAAATTATGATCAAGAATGATGGAGGAATTTACTTGGGAGGATTTCAAAACGGTATTATATGATAAGTATATTCCCAAGAGTTATAGAAAGAAATAGGAAAATGAGTTCTTCGCCTCAAACAAGGAAATAAGTCAAGAACGGAATACGATCGATAATCTGTGATGTCAAGGTTCGCCGTAATCTAGTGGATATCGATGAAAAGACGGCCGATAAGTTTAGATCTCGGACCAAGCCCGAGATTAGGATATCTCTTGCCACCACGAGCAATGACCTATACCAAGCCTCAAGCGGCTTTGATATAGAAGATGCACGAAATAAACCAAGAGAGTTCAAGAGGACAAGGGAAAAGGAAATGGGAGGTCGAATAAGAAAGGGCAATTACTATAACCAGCCGAGAAGAGGCCATGGTTAGGTAATCAAAGCAAGAATGGGCCCTGTGGCGACAAAGCCACCAAATGAATTATGGGAGGTGAAACACTCAACGCCAACTAACTAGCCCTCAATGCCCACGATTCCGTAAGTATCACCGCACTTGTCTAGTCAAGCGCGAACTGCTTTAGCGTGGGACAGAAGGACATTTTGTAATAACTATCCACAACAAGGACAAGCGATAATAGATAAACCTAACCCGCCACGACAAGTTCCACCGCAGGCAATGCAAGCATACGCCAACCAAGGGCTTATGCTCTCAACCAAGAACCGAAATGACCGTAACAACCCGACGGTACGAATACGCTTTCAACATTCTTGTGATTATATTATTGCTATGGGAATTTCAAGACCACGATATTATACGCGAGTATTTTAGGACTTAGACTAAACGAGATGAATCATCATCAGGCGGAGGTACGACGTTAGAATAAGTTCGCTAAACTTAGATTTGGACATAGGATTCACCGCCTATAAGAATCGATAGTTGCGAGATACAAATGAAAGTTAAGGATCATATGATGAATAAAACGTACAAGGAACCAACGCCGAACGGAAAATGCAAAACGGGCATGAGAAAGAATGGAAATACGTAAATTTTGAGGACTAAATTTCTTTAAGGGTAGAATGTAATACCCCGAATTTCTAGCTTAAAAATTTCGATAATAAAGAAAGAACAAGATATAAAACGAGTATGAAAGTGAACGCTTGTGAATTGTCGATTTTGAATAAATCGAAATTTCTCTTAAAATTTTAACGAAATAATTTTTAAATATGTTTTAAGCATATTTGAGATATTATTTACACTAAGGAAGAAAAAGAAATATTTTTCCTTATTTAATGGTGATTTTCAAATTTAAGAGTATAAAGAATTAATTTGTGATTTATTATGTGATCACTTGATTTTATGTGATGAGTTGTCATGTTTATCATGTAGTATGTGATAAGATAATTATCTTGAATCTAAGTGTGATTTTCGAAAATCATAGGTGTATATGATAAGGTTTGAAAGACATTTTTAACATAAGTATGTTATGATATTTTATAAAATGATAAGATAAGGTCATAATTAATTGAGAGATAATTTTATCTCTTAGAAATGTGTAGAAAAGTGATAAGTATCATAGGAGATAATATTTTGGATAATAACTTGCATGGTTTTCAAAAAATGTATTATTTTATGTGAATTTCGATAACTTTGATTTTATGTGATAATTGTATTAAATAATTTATTTAATTATATACTTGATAAATATCATGATTCTAGATCAATCTTATCTCCTTGAAATTATGAAAATTTCAAATTAATAAAATAGGATAAGAATAAGATTTTATAAAATCAACCTCTGTAAACCCTAAATTTCAAAC
This sequence comes from Salvia rosmarinus, assembly GCA_036937905.1. NCBI lineage: Eukaryota > Viridiplantae > Streptophyta > Magnoliopsida > Lamiales > Lamiaceae > Salvia > Salvia rosmarinus. The sequence continues at coordinate 144,068 of JAODLM010000785.1, forward strand.
AAATTGGGAAATTGCTTAGAAATATTCCAAAATTTATTTTATGATATAATATCATTATATTTATGTAATTAATCATGAAAATAATATTATCTATGAAAGAATAATAGTTTGATAATTTATCCTTAGTTTCGAATTAGTTGTCGATAACGTTACTTTAGTACATGAAATGATCTTAATTAATTTTTCTATGATTTATTTTATCATCTAAGATTATTATTATGTCATATAGCTATTAATTGGAGAAAACAAATATTTGGAATAATATTTATATATAAAATTGACTTTTAATGTGAAATGGATATAAATATCACGCCTTAATTAATGCTCATATTATTATTCGATAAGATATTATTATAAGATAAGGTAGACTATGTATCCAATTTGAACAAGTAACTAAGGCCTTTCATGTAGTAGGCTAAAAGTTTGAAAATAATGTGAACAAATGTGAACATAAAGAATAAAATTCAAACTTTGGATAAAGATAAGTTATGATATTATTACATGATAATATTATAGTATATGATATGGAAAAAATAAAATCCTATCCTAAGGTACTAATAATGACCGAAAATTTCATAAACCTTATATAAAGTGATGATTTATTTATTTTATGATAAGTATAAGATACATTAATTAAATAACAAAATAACTTAATAAACTATAGAATAAAATAAAATAATTGTCTCATAAGCTATGAGGTCAAATTATTCAAGATAAGGTATGAGTTGTAAATTTTGATTTTACAACTAGATAAGTTATAAATTCAAAAAGATAAGATATGATGAATAATTAAATTATAAGATAAGATCAAAATGACTATCGACAACTCATATGATCAAAAATTTATGAGATAAGTATAAGTTGTAATTTTGACTTTATATTAAGATATTTTATAAAGTAATGATTAAAATCACTTTACAAACTCTATAAAGAGACCCCCATAAACCACCATATAATCGAAAATAAGAGAAATAGGAAAGAAAATAGAGAAAAGAATAGAGTGATCCCAAAGGTTCTTCGATCGAGATAGAAAACGCCGACGCCGATCTAATCAAATAGAAGGTTAGAAACTTTACTATTCTTATTATTTTATGCAAAAATATTAGAAAATCATATATGATGTGTTTTGTTACATGCTTTCAAAATTATGTGAAATACGTGAAATTTATTATATATGTCAAGTTATGAATTAAATATGTTTATATGACGCTTATAGATGTATTATGCTTTTAATACAAAGATAAGCATGTATTAAAACATTATGTCATAACCGAAAATAAGCATAGGTTATATGTTGATGTACATGAATTTAATTATTGTTTTGAACATAAAATAAGATAGTTGTTCATGATTAAAATTCTATGATTTTATGTGGAATTTCTTGAAAAATATGGAATATTATAGGATAGTAATTTCGAAAATTTCTAAAGCATGAAATATTGATGTACAAGTTATATATGATGAATACTATGTCATATTATTCATATATGATAAATAATATATATATATGTATGTAAAAATTTAAAATATATATATATATGGAATTTCGAAAATCATGAAAATGAAAGAATGACATCTCGTGATACATGATATGTGAATCATATGATATGATACGAGAGACGAGGAAAATGACTTGTGAATACGTAAAATATAAGTATCATGTAGGTTGAGAAGTAAGTCGACGAACGACTTTAGGTATGAAATTAAGATTCATACGTCATGCGAATGGTTGAATGCGAGGGGAATGAAAAGATAGGATATTATATCTTTTCGAGACGCATAAGTATAATAGTGGTTAAGGTATGAAAATAGGATCCTCGACGTTAAAAGGATAGATGTAGTAACTCCGTTGTTTTCGGATCAATGATTATCGAAAAGTATAGCGATGTACTAAAACCTCGCTTTCACGTTGAAAAGGGTCCCGCCGTAAGAGAAAGAAGACGACAATTAATTACTGTGACATAGAACTTTAAGTTCCGAGGTGGGCTTCTTATCAAAACCATTTACGAGCTTTCTTGGAAAATCATTTATCGTTATTACTTTACTGTTTTTCGCAAATGATAAAGTACGATATTGTCGCCAAAATGTTTTATGTTTTGTATATGTCCATTCGGGTTGCCGGGCAAGCAGAAAAGTATTATAATTCGGATCCTAAGCCGAGGCGAAGGAAATCCTAGCTTAGAGTTGTGTACACTTCACCGAACCGAGTTACGGTCGGATGATTCACCTCCAACCGTCATGTCGGGCCAAGGCGTCGGCGGAGGAGCCCTCCCACGCGCTAATCCATATCGACTGAATATACGCTGAAAGAAAATGTCTCACAGCATTTACTTTGAGAAAGTAATGAAAATGTATTTAGTAAGCAAGGCCTTTTCAACAAAACCCGCATGACTTCATCGTGACGTAGGTGTTGGATTTGTATATCGAAAGCGCTTTGCAGCTTGTATACAATGTTTCTCGTTACCACTATTACAATCTCCTATCCGATTGAATACTTGATCGCATATATCTCGTGTCCCTTATCTCATATATGTTAGATCATACGTGTAGAAGATCACGTGTCCGTATGATTGGTCAAGCTTAATGAGATATAAAAAGTTTCACAATGAGACGAATTAAGGACGAGTTGTCGGTTTAGTGCAGATAGATAGTTGACTTGACTTAGTTGCTTGTTCATGCTGGTACGTCTCGACGCATCAAGGATCACAAGGAGATGTGTTCTTCTTCTCACCGTCGAAGAACCAAGATCTCGGTGACTTACGATGATCTAAACCTTGATAAGGTATTAGGTGAGTATGAGTCGATCACTTGACTTGTTATGAGGAGTTATGTTCTAACCCAAGATTCTCCGATCTGGGGCGGTCAGAGCATGTCACGCTAGTTATCTCAGACGAGTCACCGTATCCGCTTAGGATGATGACGCTCCTTAAGGAGCTCAAAGGTTTATTGTACTAAACCCCGCAGTTGAGTTAACTCAAGTACAATAATAAGGTTGAGTGGTACTACTAGGAAATGAAGTTATTAATCGCTTTAAGCACCGATTGCTATAAATGATTAATGGACGCTCGATATCTTAAATACGGGATTAGAATGTCAAGTGCAAGCCCGACTCAACTTGTAATAAAGGGTAGGTCAACATTCTTTCTAGTGGCATGATCGAATGTTTATAAATTAATTTATGTTCGGGATGAACATAAGATAATTAATTTATTTGAGGCCCATCTTTATTCCTTGCATTTGATCCTGGTCGGCCCATCTGCCCGTAGCACCGAGGAAATCGCCCTATAGCTCTCAAAGGCAAGATTTTATTCTTTATCCCACAAGGATATTATTATATTTATGGTATATGCAGATCCTTTCCATATAAGATTATGGTAATAATCCGAGAGTATGGAAATCCCGATAGATGGAAATAATCCTAAGATTATGGTAATATTCCATATAGGATTATGGTAATTTCCATAGGATTATGGTATCCATATGGGATTAAGGTAGTGCATTATAAATATAAGGTATGAGATAAAGTCTAGGTTAATGCTCACATAATTATCCTAAGATTTTCGTCCCTCTTGAGAGAAAAAGAGTGTGATTCTAAAATTGTGAGAGCTCGGGTGATTTTCCCGCATTCTCCATAGATCGCCCTCACTCGAGCTGGAGATTGGGCACGGATACAGCCCGAGGTCAAAGCACGAGTCCGATCCGCTCGATCCGCTCATCTCGCTCCATCGACCTCTTCGATCCAAAGGTAAACACGAAAACCCTACGTGTTATTAATTATATAGACGCATGCTAGGTTTATAATCAATGTATGGTGAATTAAATATCCAAGATGGATCCGGCTGAGGGTTAACATATGTTATACCTACATGGTATCGAGCCCGGATCTAATCTGCTCGCTGGATTAATTCACGCTTGATTATTACGCTGCTTTAATAATTGTGGATCCGCTGCTCATCGTGGCTCGCTTATTGTTTTTGTTGGTTTTTGTTTTACACCACGAAAATCCGTGGTTAGATTAGATTATTGTAGAATCTTATCCGTAAAGAAGAACGAAGACGAAGAACGAAGAACAAACGACGGAAAAACAGGTCTCGGCAATATCGGCGGGGGTTTCTGCGAAGCCTCGGTCGCGAGGGCGATCGCGAGGGCTGCGGCGACGGGCGTGCTCGCTGCGAGATCCTGGCGCTTAGCGAAGCGAGCTCATCGTCGCGAGGATTACCGCGAGGCCGCGCGTCGCAGCGTAGCGGGCGACGGGCGCGCTCGCCGAAACCCGTGCGCCATGAGCGCACTTGCGTTGCGGTATGGTACACCTGGCCGACGCTTCGGCAGACGCTCGCGCCGGGCGTGGCCACGCATGTCCTGCGTCGCGTCGCTTTAGCGATCGCGTAGCCCATGCGACGCGAGCACGCCGCGACAGAGTGGCGGGCCGGGCTCGCCTCAGCGCCGCCGACAGACAGACCCGCCCGCACCGCTTCCGATTTTCCGGTCCGCGCCTGCACGCGAGGCCCATTTGTTGAATCCGTCCGCCGCACGCGAGGCCCGCAAGTTTTATTCGACTTTAAATCTATGTAATAGATTAGATTTAAATGTGCAGTTTCACGATGAGCCGATGAACGCTTTATTTTATTTTTATCGCTCATATGCATGTCGTGGATGTTTAAATTATGCAGAGTACGCTATGTATGTTTATATTACGCCGACAAACCTTAAGTGTTTTACGAATTGGACGCGCATAGTAAGCATGCTAGGTTTATCGCGTATCAAGCATATTTTAGAATTCCGAGCATGTTTTACATGTTGAGTTCTATAGAAAAGCATGCTAGGATTACGTGATCGCATGGACAAACCTTTTGAATAAAAAGACTACAAGCAACCCGACAAATTAATTTTTCAAATTAAAATGTCAAGACCTCCACTTTTGATCTCTAAACAAAGTGAGACGCACTCGTGAGTAAACGCCCACACGCGTGGCTTGCTTGCACCGCTTATCATAAGTTTGTTAGATGAGATTTCTAAATAAAACATTTTAAATCTATTGAGTAGAGTTTATGTAACGCCCACACGCGTCAGCATGTGCGATTTTCATAAGTTCTCTAGAGATAGATATAAAATGAGATAAAAGAATTTGAATTGGAGCGGTATGGTCCGAGTGAGTATACCAATTCTAAGAATTCATCATTAAAATTGTGGTCAATGCTTAGACATCACCTCAAGTACAACTTCCCAAGTCCTTCGCGATAGTGATGTGGTCAGTAAGTTCAATCGTTAATTTCATTTGTCATAAGGATAAGTTGACATGGATTGAAATTAAAAGACTAAAAGGTACATTTTAGTCCGGTCGAGGGTTCGTAAACGCCCACACGCGTGGTCGATGTGGATTCTCGGGATTGGAGGTTTCAATTAATATTATTTTATCAAAAGGTTACAATATTATTGTTACGAATTATTTGCATCGATGCTTATGTGTTTTACATTATCGCTTCGATATGTCTCTTACCGTTATCAATATGCTCGCACAAAACTCTATCCGTCCAAATTTTATCGAGGAAACGAAACATGGAATATGTTCTTATAGTGAAGAACACATGTTTGTTCTCACTACTCCTAAACCCGACGCCCATCGACGCATCGACTAATGAGCGGAGAGTCGGCACTTTGGAATAAGTCAAACAATATGGCTAAATGCTATATGATGACTACTATGTCCAAAGGTTGTACCGCAAAGATCACCGATGGTGACGCGACGATATTTGGTCAAGTCTCAGAGTAAGTTTGGGCTGGATCGACAACCGGCCACACAATGAGAGAAATCTTGGCTGTAAGATGGAAAGGAAGTTCGTCCATGAACATGTCTCCACATGACTCATCTCATGGATAGTCTTGATCCTGGGAGGAGGTATTGACGGCGGCAAGGTCGATATCATCCTCAATACACCGCCCAAGTCTTTTGAGAACTATGAATGCGATCATGAGCAAGACCGAGTTTACACTTAGCTTGCTTAATGATCTCGCTTAAGGAAAGTTATGGGAAAGCAGCATGCTCGCTAGCACATCTAAGGGCCCAAAATTTTCATCGCAAATGGAAATAGAAAAGGGTACCAAAGGTGGTAGAGGCAGGAAATAGTGGGAGAATGGGAGCAAGAACATGGTTGCCACCGGAGGCTTGAAGAAGCCAGAGAGGGCAAGTGTTTGTGCGGTAAGACGGGCATTGAGGCCAGTGCCCTATGCTCAAGGCTCAAGGTAGCTGCTTGCTTTAGTAACGGAAACATGTTTAGCGACTTGTTCTACCCATTCTTGGTATACGGCGAATCGATCATGTTTGTTACACTGCGGGGTTCCGCGACAAGGAGCTGTTTGATGGCGAGATAACGATCTCCATGGGCAACGCGTAAAGTCAAAGTCTTGCGCTTGGAGATGTTTTTATGATTTGGGACAAGCTTTAGTTTTGAAAGACGCTTTATATGTGCCGGATTTTCGATCGGAACCTTGTTTCGCTTCAAATTATTTACTCATGGATATTCTGTTATTTTGATAGTGGTGTTTCTATCATAAGAAATGACGGTTATCTGTTGGCACCTTATATAATTCGCTTTATACTATTTCAAAACATAATACCTATAACTATGTTGCATCTACATCAAACCCTAAAAAGAGAAAGTTTTCATAGATGACTCTACTTTTCTCCGGCATCTTAGATTAGGTCACATCAATCTAAATAGGATCCAAAGATCGCTAAGAATGGAACGTTAGGTAATCTCACGGTTATCTCGTCCCACCGCGAATCTCGTGATGTAATGTAAGATGTCGACTGCACCTTCAAAGTGAAGGGTTATAGAGCCAAAGAAATGTCGAGTTAGTCCATTTCGACTGGTGGACCGATGTCCACACAGCTCGTGGGGTACGAGTATTTTGTCACTTTCATTGACGACACTAAGGTACGGATACATATACCGCTTCAAGAAGTCCGAATGCTTGAGAAATTCAAAGAGTTTAAGCGGAAGTGGACGGTAGGTAAAGTATCAAGTCATCGCTCGATCGCTGGCGAATACCTCAAGAACGAGTTTATGGACTATCTAGTGAGTGGGATTACATCCAAATAAGATTTCACCGGGCACACCACAGAAAATGGTGTGTCGAGCCAAGAAATAGGACTCTTTGGAAATGGTTAGATCAATGATGAGTTATGCAACATTGCTATTACGCTCGGGGTGCCTTAGAAACAATGAATACTTGCAAATCTAGTACCATCCAAGTCACCGAAAAGACCCTTCGAGTTGTGGTTTGGGCGAGTTGTTTAAGCCACATAAGGATATGGGCGTCCAACACACGCCGAACAAGAAGGCGACAAGTGTGAGGCTAGATCCGACGCAAGTTTTATCGCTATCCTAGGAACGAAGGTGGTTTATTCTATAGTCCCAAGGATCGGAAGGTCATTATTAGCACTAATATAATGCTCGATTCTTAGAAGAGACTACATGAAAATCATAAATCCAAAGTTGAAATCATTCTTCAAGAATTAGAAGATGATCGATTCCACCACCGAATAGGCCAAAGGTACGAGATGTCGAGTCAGTGGAGGATCGACACCGGATACTTCAAGAAAAGCGGGTCGAGTTCCACCGAGATACCGACCGCATAGTGGTACCTACAAAGAAGATGTGTGTTAGAGAACCACAAGTATCACGCACCCACCGCTGCCATTGTGCCCAGAGAACCTCGCGTAGTGGGAGGGTTGTTCGTCAACCCGAGCGATTTATGTTGTGGGTGAATCTTCGATTTAGTCCCAGCAGATTTAACATGCAATAATCGACCCATGGACATACAGGAGGCGTACAAGATATAGATGCAAGATTCATGGCACCGCTATGGACTTAGAAATGGAGTCCATAACGGCTATGGATGTATATGAAAAGACACCTCTACCGATGGCAAGAAAGTCATAGGTAAGTGGATATACAAGAGAAAGAGATTCGATGGAGAGGTTTCACTTTTAAAGCCAAGCTTGTGGCTAAAGGGTACACTCAGATTGAAGGCATCGATTACGAGACCTTTCACCGTGCAATGCTCAAGTCCATCGAATTCTTCTAGCCATAGCAGCCACGAACCTAGAGGTTTGGCAATGGATGTTAAACCGCTTTTCTAAACGGTTACCTTGAGGAGGTAGAGACATCTATATGCAAAGAACTCAAGGTTATGTGGTAAAGGGTGAAGAGCATCTAGTATGGAAGCTAAGTCCATTTATGGACTTAAGCGCCTCCGATCATGGAACTTACGCTGACGAGATAGTAAAGTCCTATGGATTTACCCGCTGTTAGCGCAGATGTGTGTATCCGTTAGATGTCAACGGTGATGTGGTATTTCGCACTTTATGTAGATGACATCCTTCTAGTTGGCAACAACGTGAAGTCAGTTATCGAGCGAAAGAGTGGCTATCCGATCGCCAAATGAAAGACTTGGAGATGCGACATTCTTGGGATCAAGGTTTACCGAGATCGCAAGAAGAAAATGTTGAGCTTATCTCGTGCGCCTTACATCGATATCGTGATTACTGCTTTAGTATGCAGACGCCAAGAAAGGATTGCTACCTTTCGCACATGGCGCCTTTATTCAAGACGCAATCCATGACCAAAGGAGATAGAGGAAATGAGACAAGTTCCTTACGCTCACCGTAGGAAGTCTCATGTACGCAATGCTAGCACGAGCCGAATCGCATCGGTAGCATAGTAGCTAGATATCGCCTAACCTCGACAAGCTCATGGATGCAAGAAGCATATACTGCACCAAAAGGACTCAGATTAAGGCTAGTTTACCATGCGATAGTCTAATGCCTTCGGTTATGCACTGGATTCAAGCCGACCTGATGAGAAAAGTCAACCTCGTGCTGTGTTTACCTTGGGAGGTGGAGCCGATCCCTCAGTGAGCAAACATGCATTATGGACTCTACCATGGAAGTCTAATATGTAGCCGCTGAGGCTTCTAAGGAGGTCAGATGGTTCAAGAACTACTCATGGATCTAGATGTGGTACCGGTTTGCCCAAGAGTATCATAGTTCGTGATAACTCTGTGCAGGGCAAACTCAAGAACCACGACCCACAAGGCGACCAAACACATAGAGAGAAAGTACCATGTCATACGAGAAATCGTTAGACGAGGTGACGGTTGATTGAAAAGATTGATACGACGGAAAATCTAGCGGATCCATTCACGAAGAGCTCGCAAGAAAAAGTCTACGATGGACACGTTAGAGGACTGATTTTGATGGCACCCACTTAGAAAGGAAACTTTTGTATGTGGGAGAAGCAAAGTGATGGTTGTTTGTAATAGCTAGTAGAAAGACACATTGTATACTAAAAGTTTGCTTTAGTATAAGTGGGAGATTGTGGATTTGTATACCAAAGTAGTTTGGTCGAGCTTGTATACAATGTTTCGATTACCACTATTACAATCTCCTATCCGATTGAATACTTGATTGCATATATCGTGTCCCTTATCTCATATATAAGTTAGATCATACCGTGTAGAAGATCACGTAAGTCTGTATGATTGGTCAAGCTTAATGAGATATAAAAAGTTTCACACCGGACGACTTAAGGACGAGTTGTTGGTTTAGCCGCAGATAGATAAGAAGTGACTTGACTTAGTTGCTTGTTTCATGCCGGTACGCCTCGACGCATCAAGGATCACAGAGATGTGTTCTTCTTCCGACCGTCGGAAGAACCAAGATCTCGGTGACTTACGATGATCTAAACCTCGATAAGGTATTAGGTGAGTATGAGGTCACCATCACTGACTTGTTATGAGTGAGGGTTATATGTTCTAACCCAAGATTCTCCGCATTCGGGTGGCATTTGTATGTCACGCTAGTTATCTCGATCGAGTCACCGATCCGCTTAGGATGATGACGCCCCTAAGGAGCTCTCAAAGGTTTATTGTACTAAACCCCGCAGTTGAGTTAGCTCAAGTACAATAATAAGGTGAGTGGTACTACTTAGAAATGAAGTTATTAATCGCTTTTGCAATGATTGCTATAAATGATTAATGGACGCTCGATATCTTAAATACGGGATTCAGAATGTCTAAGTGCAAGCCCGACTCAACTTCGATAATAAAGGGTAAGTCAACATTCTTTCTAGTGGCATGATCGAATGTTTATAAATTAATTTATGTTCGGTCGAACATAAGATAATTAATTTATTTGAGGCCCATCTTTATTCCTGATTTGATCCCCTAGGTGGCCCATCCAGCCCGTAGAAGGAAATCGGCGCCATAGCTCTCAAAGGCAAGATTTTATTCTCTTTATCCCACAAGGATATTATTATATTTAGGTATATGATAGATCCTTTCCATATAAGATTATGGTAATAATCCCGAGAGTATGGAAATAATCCCGATAGTATGGAAATAATCCTAAGATTATGGTAATATTCCATATAGATTATGGTAATTTCCATATAGGATTATGGTAATTTCCATATGGGATTAAGGTAGTATTATAAATATAAGGTATGAGATAAAGTCAGTTAATGCTCACATAATTATCCTAAGATTTTCGCCCCTCTTGAGAGAAAAAGAGTGTGATTCGAAAATTGTGAGAGCTCGGTGATTTTCCTGCATTCTCCATAGATCGCCCTCACTCGACGCTGGAGATTGGGCAATCGGATACACCCAAGGTCAAAGCACGAGTCCGATCCGCTCGATCCGCTCATCTCGCTCCATCGACCTCTTCAGATCCAAAGGTAAACACGAAAACCCCTACGTGTTGCGATTAATTATATAGACGCATGGTTTATAATCAATGTATGGTGAATTAAATATCCAAGACGGATCCGGTAGGTTAACATATGTTATACCTACAAGAAGACAATATTTCGTAAAGTATAAATGTTTTGCATGTGTCCACCGAGTGCATCTTTGTACTCACCGCATGTTTGTTTTAAAGTGCGGGTTGAGAGGTGATAAACGAGGGAGTTGAGCGGAACCTTTGTCTGTAAGTATGAAGTATTTTCGTTCACCTTGAGAACGATCTTCACACGCATGCTCACACGCTTTATTCCACGCTAAACTCTTGAGACTCGTTATCTTTGTTACTATGTTAAGCTTTGTAAAGCTGCTTTGTTGAAACCTTGGAACAACCTTATATATATATCTAATCTATTTTGATCCATCATGATTCTCGCTTTACGTTGGAACATCTATACTTCTTCAGAGATGAAATGAGTTGAAACTCTTATTCTTTCATATTCACTTAAACCGAACCCCAAGTCACGGTCCGCTAGGATAAGCCAAATCGGCGTCGACAAAATTAATTAAGATCATTTCTATTTACTAAAGTAACGTTATGCAACTAATTCAAACTAAGGATAAATTATCAAACTATTATTCTTTCATAGCTAATATTATTTTCATGATTAATTACATAAATATAATGATATTATATCATAAAATAAATTTTGGAATATTTCTAAGCAATTTTCCCAATTTGTTCGAAATTTGTGGTTTGTATATGATTTTTATAAAATCCTATTCTTATCCTATTTTATTAATTTCAAAATTTTCATAATTTCTAGGAGATAAGATTGGTCTAGAATCATGATATTTATCAAGTATATAATTAAATAAATTATTTAATACAATTATCACATAAAAATCAAAGTTTTCAAATTCACATAAAATAATACATTTTTCGAAACCATAGTTATTATCCAAAATATTATCTCCTATGATACTTATCACTTTTCTACACATTTCTAAGAGATAAACATTATCTCTTAATTAATTATGGCCTTATCTTATCATTTTAAAAAATATCATAACATACTTATCTTAAAAATGTCATTTTCAAACCTTATCATATACACCTATGATTTTCGAAAATCACACTTGGATTCAAGATAATTATCTTATCACATACTGCATGATAAACATAACTCATCACATAAAATCAAGTGATCACATAATAAATCACAAATTAATTCTTTATACTCTTAAATTTAAAATCACCATTAAATAAGGAAAATATTTTTTCTTCCTTAGTGTAAATAATATCTCAAATATGCTTAATAACATTTTAAAAATTATTTCGCTCAATATTTTAAGAGAAATTTTGATTTATTCAAAATCGACATTACCGACGCTCACTTTCATACTTGTTTTTATCGATCGTTTTTCTTTATTTTCGAAATTTTAAGCCCGTAAATTCGGTATTACAAGTTATGAGCAAAGTTTCAAAGTTAAATGACTTGTCTGCTTTTGAGCATGAGCATGAGCATAATGCATTTACCTATCCACGGAAAAGAAAGAAAGAAGATGAATGAAGAACTGTCGGTATGACCTGGCGGGTACCTTGGGTCCAACACGGTATGTGATGTTAAGGTGTTTGAGAAGGAGGCCTACTCAACACGCAGAAAGAAAGTCCGTGGATATGGGAAAGAAAAGTTATCGGCCGACACGAGAACATGCATATGCATACTTTATGATGATATGAAATGAAAGCAAGTAAGTGTTTACTTACGATCATGCACAGTTATTTCACTAAAACCCAGTGCATTGCTAATGTTATGACAAGTCAATTATATAGCCTTGGGCAATGTTTTATGTTTTCGCGTATACCCAATGAGTGCATTTTGTACTCACGCCGCATGTATTTCTAAACGTGGTGAGCTCGAGAGGATGGTGGAATTGAATGTTGTGCAAAGGAGCTTCTAAGTAAATTTAATTCATGATGATATTGATAAAGTGTTGATGTTGTTCATTGATGTCACATGTTTCTGCTCGCAGAGTTATGTCATCATACATACTCAACACCCTTCTTGTCACGAACTTTGCTTTCATTTGCTTTGGAATATTGCTACAATGAGTTGATTATAATCTTGATGATAGTCTTGATTTTATTGGTATGATCTCGGCATCGTTGTTAAATGTCGACTGATTCTAAGAACATGGATTCATTGAAATACCTCGGAACAAGTTTACTGAAAGTTCGAATAGTTTTGTTAGACCCAATAAGATGTATATAATGTCTTGACATGTTGTCGAACCATACTTGAAACATCAGAGATTCTTATCTGTTAAAGCATTTCGAATACATATATATTCTTAGTATGGTTATCCTTTTGTTATTATCCGCCTCCGTTGTTTTTCTTCATTCGAACTTTTATTATGGTTTGAAAACCTAAACTTAACCTTTGTCAAACTTCATTTCATTTCTTTGATCATAAATGTTTGATTCCTTAATGACGGAAGTTGATGTCAAATATCGCTTTTGAGATGTATATTCGTCAAAATTGTTGTTATCGATTGTCGAAGTTCTTCCTAACCCACGCACGCCTAATTATGACAATTATGGTTAAGGAAATCGCTGCACATGCATTATTGGTTCAATCGCATGCATTTTTATTCATTTGAATGCATTATTCGCTCAACTAAAGACATAGTTTGTTTTTCTAATCACATAACAAATCAAATTACTAATTTAACCTACTGCAATGAAATCGTGAAATTAATCTTAAAAGTCCGAAAAATTTGAACCATAGGATCTATGAGATAAGTAGATTAGATTGAGCTATATACTATCTCAAACTCTGTACATTTGATCTCTCCTATATATATATATATATATATATATATATACATATATATATATGAATACTTTATATATTACATGACTATTCAATTATTTTTGTTTTATTATAGTTTAATCATATAATTTATTTTATAAAGTTAACTTTTGTCATTTATTAAATAATGTATTCTTGAAAAAATTGTAAACATGATATTTGGGGTAAGTGTGTTTTGATCTATAAGAACATAAAAAATAAAATGTTTTTAGTCATATGGTATCTCCAAATGATTCGTGCAGGAGAAGAAGGAATTCATTGAGGAGGGAGGAGGAGATGAGATGGATTTTTTTCTCTTTAAAAAAATAATTACTTTATTTTATGTGTGTATTATTTTTATCAGCTTCACGATACATTAATTAGCGAAAATTTGAAGCGGACTATTAAATGAACAACAGAGATAAATATATGTTATGTTTGGAATTTTTATAAAATTTTTTACAAAAGTCACCACAGATCAAAGTTCGCTATAATTTTAGAATAATCTTTTATATTTGATACATTTATATAAATAACAAATATCCATATACTTAATGTTTAATTTTAAAAATATAATATCCATGGAAGAATGCTAGTAGTTATAGTAAAGAAGCAACATGGTCGTCAAGAACAAACCAAAGATCATGTTATCATGTTTCTATTATTCAGACATGTCCACAATAAAAATCTCATGAAAGAGACGTGATGTGTCTTACAAAAATCAGCTTCAATCATGGATGTATAGTCTTGCACAAAAGAAACAACAAAATATTATCATTCTCAGCTAACAGCAAAACTAAACAAAACAAAAGCAATTCTATAATCTCAGCATTTTGTCTTGCCTCCACAGTAGTCATTCAGCAGTTGATGTAGCAGGCATTGCCTCTTTTCATCAGCAGTGAAAGGTATTGGCTTCCTTGGGGCAGGCAATCGACCATACTGTCTACTTTCTCTTCAATTTCGGAGGTGGCCTTGCTGCTGGAAGTAGCCTGCCCTTCTTTTCGAACCACTCCGGTTTCAGCAGCCCGCAACCCCAACTTGTTGTAATACACTGCCTCACGGTCCCCCTACAGCCTCTACTGTTGCTTACTTACCGTCACCCTTGAAACCTCGTACCTTGCGGTTATTGAAGTGGCGAAATGGATGCCAAAACATATCCAAGATGGACGAATGACAAGGAAAATCATAAAGATTACCTCTAGATGGATGGGCCATTTAATGTGTTCAGCTCCGCGTCCCATCAGTCTAACACCGCTTCTATTTGCTTGCCTATAGCTCCACAATCCTTTGTTGGGAAAAGATAGTGAGTTTTCAGATAAGGGCCGGGAGAGAATAGCGAGACTAATATACACACCTTAAGAGTTTTCATTGTGATCAATTCTGAAGAATCTATTTTCCCAGCATTTATCAGCTTTGCGATTTTTCCAAACCAACTGGCTGCGATTGACCAGCATACACATTTATCATAAAGCTAGTAACAAACATCTTACAAACTGATTATAGAAATATATGCCAAATATAAGAGAGATAGATCACATAACGAATGTGCAAAAACAGATGGAGCAAACAAAAGAGAGAAGGTTTTAGGTCCTGGCAGTTGTGTCATGCCTAATTGAAGATGAAGCAGCAGTGGTTTAATTCAAATGCAATCAACACAAAACAGATGCATCTAAACCATAAATGAGGTTTAGTTTCACTAACATGGATAAACTCTCAGAATGTATTTCTCCATTCACGAATATTATGGGATAATCTCAGGGCCAAATAACGATTGGCTGTGGAAGACATCAACGAATAAAAACGCAAAAGTCCTATCCCTGTAGTGTCTCTTCTGTACAACACCTCAAAGCTTCACTTTACCTCACAAACATTGGATAGGGAAGTGCCGACACTCTACATTTACAGTTTACTAGTGATATGTTAAGAAACACTCATGTGATATCAATTCACACACACCAAAATGGTGTGACAGATCAAGAAGAGTCTTAGTACACGAATGGAGGAGCAACTTATGGTGGTGTGTCCATAAATCTCCACATAAGCTCTACAGATCATTTTGAGACTTTTCTTTGTAAATAGGAAGAAACATAAATGCAATACTTTTGTAAGGTAAAGTACTTAGCGGATCTCTGCTACTCTATGGAAAATATTGCTACAAGTAGAAGATTGACATGTATGCGCTATCCTCTTCATGGGAAACAAGAGTTAGCATTTCCTAATGAGAAACTGCAGCATATAACCTAAATTCAATATACAGAAACAACGAATTAAATTTTAAGCATATGAGATGATCGATGAAATTAAAATAAGACAGTACCTGAAATGTGAGACTGAAAGGATTCTTAAAGCCTCGTTTGGGAAGGCGTCGACGAAGTGGCGTCTGCCCACCTTCAAATCCAAATTTCATGGTACCACGTGCTTTTTGACCCTTATGTCCCGCCCTGCGGTCTTTCCCTTACCGGAGCCGATACCCCGCCCTTCTCGTCTTCTGCTGCCTGACCCCGGATTGTCCTCAGATCGTTCAATGCCAAAAGGCTGCTGTAAGCCTAACCCTCCCAAAATTATAGCTTGATTGCATGCTACCAGCGGATGCATACTGTAGGGTTTCACTCGAGGAAACTTTGCTGTAGGCTTTGAACAGTGAATCAGGCGGCTCGCATCAATGTAGGTACCACTCTTCTCAACATTTTCTGAACATAAAAACACCAATTTCACATATGATGATATTTTCTTCCAAATAAACAATTGATAGAATATGATACCTACTGAAAACTCGTGAAGAAATCCTCCAACCCTAACGCATTTTGCGTTTTTCTGGTATTTCTCTCCTCCAAATGCAAACTTTACGAAAATTGCAAATCAGTAGCTGTAACTTGTGTTATTCTGTGTTGGGCGAGAATAAAAGAGACCGGAGCGTGAGGGAAAGGAAGGTGGAGGAGGAAGAAGAAGCAGCGGCAGAAAGAGGAAGGAGACGAGCTTAGGGTTCTGTGGGCTTTTAAAACCCAATTCTTAAGAATTACAGCCCTTTCTTTCTTTTTCTTTTTTTAATATGTTAGGGACCCAATCGCTATAAACTGTGTGCATTGTGTAAACCCATTTTAATTCTATTGAAACCCACTTCATCATTTTTGTATCCAACAGCAGTGGCAGATTTTGTATTGACTAATTAATTCTTTCTTGAGGTGATTTTTGTATATTTGTTCACACGCATGCATTTTGATACTTTTTTAATATAAAGATATTTTTCAACAACAAACGACGTTGTCTATTGCACGCATTAATGAACGCATATGCTTCCATTTGTTAAATGTATTATACATTGTTGTTTCTATCGGTTACCCTTAACCGCATGGCCTAACTTTTTGTTGGGGAGGTGTAGGACCTGCAAAATTCTACAAACCAAAAACCGTCAAATCGAATTGTATTTTTTAAATCGAATCAATCGATTTAAAATTTTGAACTCATCGAAATCGATCGACTTAAATGTATAATATATATATTTTTTCTAAATAAATATATTTGTATCCCAATTTTTAATTAAAATATATATTAATGGTTAGATAAAAATTTATATAAAAAGTATTTTGTCTGTTCAGATCGAACATAAAATTTAAAAACGAGAACCAAACAAAAACAACTTTAAGAAAAATATTCGACCAAACCGAAAAGTGATGCTTTTAAAACTAAATCAAACCGACCGAAAGCTATCGCCTGGTCGATATTTTCGATCTGCCGATCCGTATGGTTGGGGAATTATAGTTGTAATTAATTGTAGAGAGATTCTTGAGCTACTCACATGTTAGAGAATTAGCACTTTGGTTGCAGGTTCCAAGAAGAACTTGTTGATAGCCCAAAGACCGAAGGAATTCGAAAAGATCTGAAGCCCCCCTATCGATAGGAGTATCGCATCGGCAGCGAGAGACATACGATTGAAGATCGCGCTCAAGACCAGTATAGCGATGTCAAGAAAAGAGTTTTTGAAGAGTTGAAGTCAAGATTGGGACCAAAACTCGCGCCATGGAAGTAAAAGAGAGATACGACTAAGTCATACCAACAATCGACACCCAAGCCGGAATGGAATGTCAAGTCGCTACCGGTCAAAGCCGCCGACGAAACAAAGTTGCTAATCAATAGTCGAAAGTCGGTTGATAAGAGTCGATCGGGAGACTAGTCAAAGCCGAGACGCTATAGCTCGGGTTTTCTAATTTAGGAAAGATGGGATCCGCTTGTCGATAAAAGACGGAGCGCTCGACTAGCCCAACCTGTTAACGAATCGATA